>DF364630.1:0-17542 GCA_000787875.1 Solanum virginianum | reverse complement strand
TAAGGCATTTAGGAAATGTTTCCCTTCTTCTTACTCTATGTCGTGCTATAGAAGTTGAGGTAAGGTTTTCCCCCTAACGATTGTCCTTTGCTATGCAAGATCATACCTAACATAAGAGAAAAAAGAGCTCGCACACCCGAGGAGCAACCAGCTCATGGAGAGCTTCAAGATGCTCTCAGCTTGCTTGCACAAGTTGTAAAAAACCAAGCCAACCAAGGGTCCCAAGCCCCTCATGCTCCTACACCGTCATCTCAGGTGAGAGACTTCATAAGGATGAACCCGGCGGAATTCTATGGATCTAAGGTAGATGAGGACCCTCAAGAGTTCATTGATGAGGTCTACAAGGTATTGGCTATCATGGGTATGAGGTCGAGGATAAGGCAGAGAGTTTTTCAAGTTCGGTCCAAGGCTTTTGGGTCTTGGGCCTAAGTGCTCCCGAGGTCGAGGATAAGGCAGAGTTGGCGGCCTACCAACTCAAAGAGGTAGCACAAATATGGTACAATCAATGGAGGGAGGAGAAGGGAGTCAACAATGTGGTGCTTTGGGAGGAGTTCAAGGTGGCTTTTCTTAATCGACTCTTCCCTCTTGAGCGTAGGGAAGCCAAATTTGTGCAATTTATAAATTTGAGACAAGGATCCATGAGTGTGAGGGAGTATTCCCTCAAGTTCAACCAACTCTCAAATTGTGCTCTACACTTGGTTGTCGACTCAAGGTCTAGAATGAACAAGTTCATGATGGGTGTGTCCGACTTGGTGAGTGAAGAATATCAGTCCGCTATGTTGATTAGTGACATGGAGTTATACCATTTGATGACTTATGAAGAACAAATAGAGGAGGAGAAATTGAGGAAGAGAAGGGGTCATAACGCTAAGAGGGCCAGTTTTGAGGGAAAGTTCCAAGGCGCAAGGATGGTCGGTTCCACCAAGGTGAAGGGTCTTCTCATGCTCCTAATAAGGGGTTTGTCAGTGACTTCCCAAAGGCCCAAGATGTTGGTGTTATGGTTCCTAATGATGTGTCTCCAAGATGTGGTAAGGGTCATATGGGCCCATGTTTGAATGACACTAATGCATGTTATGGTTGTGGAGAAGTGGGTCACAAAAGGGTTGATTGCCCTCATGATTGCAACAAGGGTAAGGATGTACGTTCTCAAGGCCGGGGTACCAATGCGGCTCCTTTGGATAGAGGTGGTCAACAAGGTGGTGCCCCAAGGCACAATCGGTTTTATGCTCTACATGGGAGGCAAGGGGTTGATGAGGTTCCCGATGTGGTTACTGATATGTTAAAAGTTTTTTATTTTGATGTGTATGCATTGATTGATCTGGGTGCCACTCTATCTTTTGTTACCCCTTTTATTGCCAGAAGGTTCTATGTTGAACCCAAACTGTTGTGTGAGTCATATAAGGTGTCTACTCCTATTGTTGCATATATTGTTGCTAGAAGGTTCTATAGAAATTTCCCCATTTGCATCTTGCATAAAATATTGTCCTGTCATTTTGTTGAGTTGAATATGGTTGATTTTGATGTCCTTCTTGGGATGGATTGGATGCATGCGTATTATGCCTCTATTGATTGTAGAACTCGTTGGGTCAAGTTCCAATTCCCAAAAGAACTTGTCCTTGAGTAGGAGAGTCATGATGTGTTAGTCAAGGGTAGGTTCATCTCTTGCATTAAAACCTGTAAGTTGATTTCTAAGGGGTGTCTTTACCATCTTATGAGGATTAGGGATGTGGAGTCCAAGGCCATTGCTATAGAGTCGGTTCAAATTGTAAATAAGTTCCTTGATGTCTTCCCAAATGACCTTCCCAGTGTTCCTCCCGAAAAGGAAATAGATTTTGGTATAGACCTCTCCCCGATGCTTAACCCATTTCTATTTCCGATTGATGATTTGTTTGACTAGTTGCGAGGGGCTAGCCACTTCTCTAAGATTGATCTTGGGTCCGAGTATCATCAACTAAAGGTAAGGGAGTATGATATTCCCAAGACGACCTTCCGAACTAGGTATGGGCGTTATGAGTTTGTTGTGATATCTTTTGGGTTGACCAATGCACCGGCTATCTTCATGGATCTTATTGATAAGGTCTTCAAACCCTACCTTGATTCGTTTGTTATGGTTTTCATTGATGATATTTTGATATATTCTCATAGTGAGGAGGAGCATGTGGCTCATTTGAGGGTAGTGTTGCAAAGATTGAGGGAAGAGAAGTTGTATGCTATATATGAGAAGTGCGAATTTTGGTTGAACAAAGTTGCCTTTCTAGGTTATATGGTGTCGGGGGATGGCACTAAGGTGGATCCTAAAAAGATGGATGTGATTAGAAATTGGCCTAGACCATTGACCCCATAAGATATTAGGAGCTTTTTGGGCTTGGCGGGTTACTACCGGAGGTTTGTGAATGGGTTCTCTTCTATTGCTTCTCCCATGACTAAGTTGACTCAAAAAAAGGAAAAATTTGTATGGACCGATGAGTGTGAAAAAGTTTCCGAACTTTGAAGGAAAAGCTTGTCTCCACTCCTATCTTGTCTCTACTAGAAGGGTTGGAGGGTTTGTTGTGTATTGTTAATCTAGGAGTGTGAAAAGAGTTTCCAAACTTTGAAAGATAAGCTTATGTCCGCTCTTATTTTGTCTCTACTGGAAGGGCTAGAAGGGTTTGTTGTGTATTGTGATGCCTCTCGGATTGGTTTGGGTTGTGTGCTAATGCAAAATGGTAAGGTAATAGCCTATGCTTCTAGGCAACTCAAAGAACATAAATTATCTACTCATGATCTTGAACTATCCACCATGGTATTTGCATTAAAGATTTGGCATCATTATTTGAATAGGGTGCATGTTGATGTAGTCACCGATCATAAGAGCCTCCAATATGTGTTCACTCAAAAAGATCTTAACTTGAGGCAAAGAAGATGGTTAGAACTTCTTAAAGATTATGATATGAGTATACATTACCATCCCGATAAGGCTAATATTGTGATGGATACTTTGAGTAGGGTGTTTATAGGTAGCCTAGCTAATGTTGATGGTGGTAAAGAGGTGGTTGGGAGGTCCATCGATTGGCTAGATTGGGGGTGAGGTTGAAGGAGGTGGATAATGGTAGTGTTGTTGTTCTTGATGGTTCAAAATCTCCATTGGTTGAGAAGGTGAAAGTTAAGCAAGATCTTGACCCTGCTTTATTGGAATTGAAGGCATTGGTAAGGTTTTCTCCCAAGGGGGAAATAGTGCCCTTAGATACCAAGATAGGTTGTGTGTGTCTTGTGTTGATGGATTGAGAGAAAAGATCCTTAATAAGGCCCATAATTCTTCTTATTGTATTCACCCTGGTTCTAATAAGATGTATAGATATTTGAGAGAGGTGTATTGGTGGGGAGGCATGAAAAGGGATATTGTCAAATTTGTTTCCGGTTGTCATAGTTGCCAACAAGACAAAGTCGAGTACCAAAGGCCAAGTGGCCTAGCCCAAGACATAGAGATTCCTACTTGAAAGTGGGAAGAGATTAATATGGATTTTGTGGTTGGGTTGCCTAAGACTAGAAAGGGTTCTGATTCCATTTAGGTTGTGGTTGATAGGATGACGAAATCGGCTCACTTTCTACCGATTAAGACTTCATATGGGGCTGAAGAGTATGCAAGGTTGTACATCTATGAGTTAGTGAGGTAACATGGGGTGCTTTTGTCCATCGGATTGTGGTGCACAATTCACTTCGCACTTGTAGAGGTGGATTATGCTAGGTTATACATTTCTGACATGGTGAGATTGCATGGGGTTCCTTTATCCATCGCATCGGATCATTGTGCTCAATTTACTTCATATTTTTTTAGGTCTTTCCAAAGGTGTCTTGGTATAACGATTAAGCTTCTTTCGACCTTCCACCCTCAAACAGATGATCAAGCTGAAAAACTATCCAAAAACTTGAGTATATGCTTAGGGCTTGTGTATTAGAGCTTAAGGGTAGTTGGGATGATCATCTTCCATTGATTGAGTTTGGCTATAACAAAAGCTATCATTCTATCATCGGTATGGCTTCTTTTGAGGCTCTCTATGGTAGACATTGTAGATTACCGATTGGGAGGTTTGAAGTTGGAGAGGTGGCTATGTTGGCACTATATCTGGTTATAGAGGCTCTTTAGAAGGTTAGGATGATTAGGGAAAGGTTGAACATGGCTCAAAGTCGCCAAAAGTTCTATGCCGATGTGAGAAGAAGGGATCTCGATTTCAAAGTTGGTGATTGGGTTTATTTGAAGTTGTCACCTATGAAGGGTGTGGTTTGTTTTGCTAAGAAGGGCAACTTGAGTCCAAGATATGTGGGTCCTTATAGGGTGATGAGGAGGATTGGCAAGGTAGCTTACGAGTTGGAATTGCCTAGTGAGATGGATTTGGTTCATTCGGTCTTTCATGTGTCCATGTTAAGGAAGTGTGTGGGAGACCCTAATGCTATTGATCCCCTTGATGTTGTGGGTGTTGTTGAAGACAATTTGACCTATTAAGAGGTTCCGATTCAGATTTTTGATAGACAAGTGAAAAGGTTGAGGAACAAGGATGTGGCTTCTGTTAAGGTCCTTTGGAGGAATCAACAAGTTGAAAGTGCTATATGGGAGGACGAAGCAGACATGGAAAAGTGATATCCTTATCTTTTCCACTCCACTTAAGCCTAAGGTATCTGCCTAAGCCCCTATGTGATTTCAAGTCTAAGTTCAGCCCATGACATTTGCATATATTCATGTTTAAATTAACAAGTTCATGATGATTTTACACTTATGTTGAGATTTATGAAATGATGTTTAAGTGAATTGTTGCATCCTTATGTAGGCTAAAATTTTTATGTTTACGTATCTCATGTACTTTTCTTAGACATTTGGGGATGAATGTTCCCAAGGGGAAGATATTGAAACGACCCCCAAAAAGTGCCAAAAATGTGCCTCGAAAGTGCCCGAAATAGTAATTTCAATATATCTCAAAATCTGTGCGTGATTTCAAAAATTCAACTTCATATTCTTGTTCAGGTGGTCAAATTGAGTGGAAGATGGGTCTAACCCTGATTTAAGATCAACCGTATCAAAATTTGAATTTCCAAAATGTTGAATTCCAGTGAGCAGTCCATGCCCCAGGCGCGCTCTAGTGTTAATTTTGTCCAATTTTTCAAGTTCGGTCCAAGGCTTTTGGGTCTTGGGCCTAAGTGCTCCCAAACCTGAAAATATCTATACTTAGCAATTTTTTACCTTCATATCATTCAAGACATTCCTCAATACTCGCTCAAACATGTAGCCAAATATTTCACTCCTAATTTCAAGTCCCAAAACTCATACAAATCTTAAGGTTCTCTTCAAGATTCAAATGTATGTATATGTTATTCTTCTATATAGTGTTGTAAATTGATCATGCCTCACTCGGGGGGGAGGGGGGGTTAAAAGCCAGGATAACCATGTCGGGGGGTTTGTACCTTAGTCACCAAGGGTGATAGGGTGAGATGATCCACCAACCAGTTGAGGGGTTTGTACCTCAAATACCAAGGGTGGTAGGGTGAGACTATCCACCAACCATATCGAGGGGTTTGTACCTTGATAACCATGTCGGGAGGTTTGTACCTAGGCCACTAAGGGTGGTAGGGTGTGATGATCCACCAACCAATTGATGGGGTTAGTACTTCAATCACCAAGGGTAGCAGGGTGAGATGATCTACCAATATATGATGGTCTCTTCTTACACATGTATTAAGTTCTATATAAGCATGTTTTACTTAAGCATCGATAATATATGTCATATTGTTATCATGGTATCTACTGCTTATCTCTATGCATTTTGACTATGATGCTTATCTCTTGTTGCATTGCATCCTACATACTTAGTACATTCAAATATACCAATGCATACTCTATGCATACATGATGTTAGCATGTAGGAACTGAAACACTGTTTGATCATCCTCCTCCTCCACGTGGTTAGTATGATATCTCTTAAGCTAGTGGGTGAGTCCTCCATTTCAGGGACATTAGTCTATGTTCTTATGCTATGTATTGCTACTCTCTTTCTTTATTATATACTTTGACTATGAGGGTGAGCTCGGTTGTTTGTCTTGATCCCCGCTATTATCTATGTAGTAGAGGTGTTATTAGACATGTTATGTATCTATGCTATGAGCCTTGACTATCCTGTTTCTTGAGGTTTATGATATGAAAGTTTTCTCTTAGTCCCCTTGCCCTTTTTTCTAACCTTTTATGTCATTTACTTGCTTCCGTGACCAAGGATGTGTGATGATATGTTAAGAGGCTTGTTTGGGTCCCTTTGGGTTCCCCATTCGCCGTGTCACGTCTAGGCCCTAGGCTTGGGTCATGAAAAACTTTGTATCAGAGCACTAAGTTGTTGATGGTACTCAGCATCCAACACACTGCGTTAATTAGAGTTTTTTCATAGTTATGGTGTGCACCACAACTATGTGCTTAGGCACCAAGATGTGTAAATTTTTTTTGACCCCTTGTATTTATTTTGATTTTGATAGTGTACATTAAGGACAACATACATTTCTTTTGATGGTGTATGGGTAGCTATGGACTAGGGTGAAGTCTGAGTAGCTTTTAGTCCATACCTACCCCAAATTTTGATTCCGAGGTTTTCTTGCATGTGTTCCTTTTCCTCGTGGATATTTAATTTTTGTTGAGCCAGCATGTGTAGGATGTCTTAGATAATATTTGTAGTATATAGTAGTTAAACTTATGGCATGTATCTTATTTTTGATGTTTTATGAAATATTTTTAAAATTGGTGCCCATCAAAATTTTTGAGTAGCTGTTATATTGCAACATTGCATGTTTGAATGATTTGGCAATATTTTTTCTGATTAAGTGAGGGCAATTTGATACATAAAACATGATATGTGTGTTTTTGTTGGCTATGTATGCAATGTCATGTGTGTGTCAGCTGATTTTGTTATGTTCTTGCATTGTGTACTGATTCAAAACTTGCCTTGTTACTTTAAGTTAGATTAGAGATTATATGGACTAGGAAAAGATCTTAGGCCTTTGTTCTTTGAATTAGTCCACTTTTGCCTAATATGATCAACCAGATGAGAAATTCATCCCTTGTTCTAATATTTAAGCCTTACATGTACCGCTTCTTTCTTAACACTTGATTAGCCTAGCCTTGTTTAGTGAAATACCTTGAGATTGGCCTGATCTATCCTTGAACATTGTGAAACTTGATTGAGGCAAAAAATCTAAGTCGAGGGTGGCCACCCTGATATGGGGAATAGACATTGTGCACTTCGATATATGCTAAAAGCCTAAGTTGAGGGTGGCTAGTATAAGGAGAAAATAGCAAAAATAAGGTGATGAGTTGGAGATAAAAAGAAAAAGAGGAAAATCATGTACCAAGTGAAAGAAAAAGAAAAAAATGCCTTAGAATGAGTTGAACAAGCTAAATAATGTGTAAAAATGAGGCAAAAGCTGAAAATGTGAAGAAAATATCCGAAAAAGCTTGAATATGAAGAAGAAAGAAAGAATAAGGTGGAAACTATTGAGTGTCAAGGTGAAAGTGTCAAAAAGCGTGGTTCAAGATTGGTCTTTAGTCACTAATTGCCCAAAATGTCATACTAAAGTCCCATGAGCCTACATTACAAGCTTATAAAGTCCTAAAGTGATCTGGGTTATGAGTATATGGATAAGCCTACGATATTGTTCATCATGCATGAATGTCATTTATGAGAGTGAGCATGTTTTCATTGTCCCATGGTTAAATTCTGGAATCTTCATTGAGTGGTAAAAGGGACTTCTTTCTTGTGAGGGCATTTATATTGCGCTGTCAATATTTTACTTGTTTAGTAATTGTGGATTATTGATATTCCTTTGCTTGTCATAGTTGGGTTGTCAAATGTATCAATATGATTTAGTTTGCTAAATAGCTACATGATCCTATTTTGAAAAGGCTGATATGGGTACCTAAGTTGGATTTGAGTATGGTATATGTCATTGGGTTGATTGCTATGTGTTGCTTTATTATCTATTTAGATTGAGTCGTCGCTTGAGGACAAGCAACAATGTTAAGTTAAGGGTGTCGATGTGTTGTCAAAATACAGCACATTTGATGCCTAAAACTTAGGATTTTGTGTGTTCTCAATGCGACTTTTATGATTTTTTAATGCTATTTTGTGTTTGTTTTTGTAGGAAATACAGGTTGGCTCAATTCTGGAAAAAGTTGTAGATTTTTGCTGATTTTAGGACCTACGGGACCCTCTATGAGTCATAGTCCAATCTACGAGTCATAGAGGTGGTCTCGGATATACTTTCAGTGTTCAAAAGCAAAGTTTGAAAATATGAAGTTCAGCTATACGAGCCCCAAGTACGAGCCATAGTCCCTTCTACAGATCGTAAAGGATGGTGTCATAGCAAGTTCCAGTGTTGATCAAGATTGGACAAAGGAATGTAAATGTGCACTATGAGAAGGCAGTACGAGTCATAGACCAAACTATGACTTGTAGAGGTGTATCATAGCAGTGAAGTCCAAAATGCAAGATACTAACCATGAAAGCCCAATTATGGCTTGTAGGGCACACTACGAGTCGTAACTGTGAGACGTAGCAGACGCCGATCAATTTTTCCACTTAACTTAGGAACTCATTTGTAAATACTATAAATAGTATATTTTAGGTTTTTAGCAGGAGTTTTTACAGATTTTTTTAGAGAGTACAATAGAGAGACTTAGAGAGCATGAAAGTTTAGAGTAGTTTTTAGGGTTTTATCTTTGACGACTCAATTTTGGAGATTAGATTCACTTGTGGATCCACTTCATCTTTCAAGCTTGTGATTCTAAATACAAAGTGGGTTTTATCATTCTTCATTCTCTTTGGGTAAGTGATTAACTATGTCTTCAATATTCATTGTTTATTTGTTTGTCCAAGCTATGAGTAGCTAAACCCACAACTTGGGGTTGTGGGAACCATGAGAATCTAACTTAGAAAACTCGGTTTATTTGCACTTCTTGAGTTGGGTATTTGCATGTATTAGCCATTTTTCTTCATTTTGCATGGTGTTTAATGATGTCCAACATTAAACCCCACCTAGTGTTATGATCCCGATCCAGGTAGTAACGAATAGGAAAAAGGAATGGTTAGCAGAATTCGATGATGTGTTCTCGTCTAATCAACTGAACCCAACCAAGGAGAGGTTAACTGGGACAATGGGTAATGGTTAGTTTGGCACACTATGGAGGCCGATCAAGCCCCATAGTGAAATTCGACATTCACCTTCATAAGAGGGCTGGAAGAACCTAAATTATCATCCTGTATGCAATGTCCTAATTGAGGTTGTGTTATCCGAGGTGTTTAAGTTAGTGAATCATGGGGAATACAATTACCCAAGTTGCTCTCCAATTTGATTGTCTCTCCTTTTTATTAGTTTAGTTTAATTTCTTATCAATCATTGCAAACGTCCCCTCCCCCCCCCCCCTCTCCCTCCCTTTTTTTTTAGAAAACCAAGTAGTTGATGTTTGAATTGATTATTGGTGAACCAAGTTGCTAAAGTATTGTATTCTCTGCAGGATTCGACCCTAACCTTGGTTAGGTTTGTTATTTCGACGATCGCTTTGACCTTGAAGTAGAGGCGTATCTTCAGCGTTCATCATATACATACCAATTTTTGTACCAAATCACTGTACGCCTAATAAACTCTAATTTAAAATGCATAAACCAAAATAAATAATATTCACTAAGGTAGAAAAATTAGTTTTCTTTGTGTTGGTAAAGATATAAACGTTTGAACTGATTTTTGAACAATTTTACATTTTTAATTCTACCTTTTCCCTTCCCAATACCCATCAAATCACATGTCTATCAGCATTAATTAACATTAACCACTCACTTTTATCTATTTTGTAAATAAACATTGGTATATTTGTGTGATTAACAAAAAGTTGGTAAGGTCATGTAATTTTGTATATATTTTGGTATAGTTATATTTTTCATCCTTAATTAAATTAATATTAATTAATACAGATCTGGCATTGCTTGTAATTATTTTGTTATTTTAGTAATTTGTTGGAAGTACCAACACAAGCAACAATAAGTAATCTAATATTGACATGGAGATTAATTTTTCCTTTTTTTAATATATATATAAATTAATTCCTATTTTCATAAGCGTTTAGGTGCAATTCTACTATTTCATTGGATACATGTCATATCCACCAACACAGTTAAAACAAATTTAAAAAAATAAAATAAAGCACACTATTGTTATGCTATGTTTAATTTAGAAGGGTTGTATGCGAAATTCGAGGTTTCTCACAAAATAGCCTCCCTACTTCTATGAGACAGTGGTAAGGTCTGCTTATATTCTACCCTCCCCAGACCCTACTTGTGGAATTTCACTGGGTATGTTGTTGTTGTTATTTGTATGTGGAACTCATATGGGCAAAATTTTTCTTTTAACGTGTCAATGAGGTGAAGAAAAAGAAAAGAAACTATTGACTATCATTTGTGCAATTATGATGGTTGAGGTCCTTGTTGGCAAAGAAAGAAGATCAAACATAGAGATATTTAACACTTGAGGCTCTAATTGTCGAAGGCAAAGATATTTTCTCCATGCCAAGCATTATTATTATCCACTAGTTAGTAACCTTTGGTTTTTTTCTTCTCTCTCTGTATTTGGCACATATTGTAGCAGAAGAAAGAGTTGGAAAAATGGAATCACCCCTTGTGTCGACAGCTCCAAAGACGACTACCAGCAGCCTCCTTAAAAGGAGGGACACAATACTTGATGCTCCTTTTCATCTTTCATTTTCGGTAAGTTTTTTCTGACTCTGTTAAGTATTTAGCTTCTGAATGCTAAGGTAAATTCAGGATTCTAATTCACTATGACAGTGGTAGGGGTTGCAAATTATTACGTTAATACTTATATATATGCAATTAGTTGAGGAGTTTCTGGTGGTGCTGTGTTTGAGCAGCTTTCACGACATCGTCGTCTGTGTAACTTTTCCTTTATTACGTGGGGCTAATAAAAAATATTTCATGGGTGTTTTAATTTAATCTTTTCAAGGCAGTTGCATATTGACGTATCTGCTTCAACTGATTCGTAATATTTCTTTAGTTGCTTCAATTATAATTTTATAATATTTTTTGAAATAGATATAAAAAAATCTATCAATATCACTCGAGTGTAAAAAATAATTTATATTGACTGCTTGGTTGATCAGCTTTCAGTGGGTCAATAAAAAATAATTTGTGGGCTTTTTAATTTAATCTTTAAAAGTAATTGTGTATTGACGTGTCTGCTTCAACGACTTTGTAATATTTCTTTAGTTGCTTCTATTATAATTTTACACTATCTTCTAAATATATAGAAAAAATCTATCGATGCCACATAATCAAGACTAACAAATAATTTATATTGGGCTCGTGCTAGCACGGACTTTCGCGGCTAGTTATTTGTATAAGATACTAATTTATATGTATAGGTGGTAGTGACCCACAGGGGCGACTTAAGCACATTAATGGCCTAAGGCGAAAATCAAATGGAGGCCTTAAATTTAAAAAGAAAATTAATATATTTTCTCACAAATTTTATTCTTCTATCTTTTTGAAATACAGAATTGTTACACTTTGCTTCAAATATAATGATACTCCAAATGTGTCAAATTTATTCTAATAATTCTTTCTTTTCAAAATGACATATATAATCTTTACTGTAAACAGTATTTACTTAGTATTTTTTTCTAAAAGAAATCTATAACTCATTATTACTAAAATAAAAATTGAGGCGCCTCAAATTTGGAGGCCTAAGTCGCTTGCATTTTTTCTAACACTGTCGAGCCACCCCATATCCTCCGAGAGAAATCACTATTTTGGGGACACTAATTCCAAGAAGCATATACTCTAATACAACATAGATATACCAGTTAGTACTAATTATTCAATGTTATAATCGAACAGTGTCAGCAATATATCACTATAAATTTGAACAATTCAATTTCTTTGAGCAACAGCCCACATCAATAATAACAAACATATCGAATTTTTTGATCCATGGCTAAGAATATCTCAGTTGCCTTGATTTTCATGGTTGTTACACTTTGCTTCTGTCTCAGCACGAGCGAGTCGATTGAGAGTCATGTTGAAACTCCTGGAACCATTGAGTCAAGCATGTTAGCCAAAACATACTCTGTCAACTTAAACTTACCAAGAACGAGAAATTTACTAACTACAGTTGAATGTCCTTGCCCTGATTGCTCTTGCATGACTAGCTCAATTCATGACAAAGTTGAATGTCCTTGCCCTGATTGTTCCTGCATGTCTGACTCAACAATTACAGAAGGTCATTGAACAAGACGACAACATAGGAAACTTTCGAGTTTCCAACGTCAGTGAAGGTTTTCTGAAACAAAAAAAATGTTAAGAGTGTCTTTTCTGTAAAATAAATTGTGGTTCTTGACTGCTGCAACACAAAATAAGTAGTTTCACTTGTGTTTCGTCGCCTCAAAAGCTATAAATAAATAAATAATAGTACTTCATGTTTGATTCTATTTTCATCAATATTGTGAATCCTATGGAATTGGTTATTTGTCTAGCTTCTTATTGTGGAGACCATGATCTTCCATAATCAAAAACTGAATATGGGACAAGTTTGTATCACCTTCCAGATTACAGGAGGAAGAATTAGTTAAAAGCCTGTTGGTATGTTATGTTGTCTTTTTGAGATAAGTATTAATCTTCTAATTAAAAGCACAGTTGTTCTGAAAATGTCCATTCGTCGTTCCATAGTTCCTAGCTAGTAGATCCGCACACTATTGTTATGCTATGTTTAATTTAGAAGGGTTGTATGCGAAATTCGAGGTTTCTCACAAAATAGCCTCCCTACTTCTATGAGACAGTGGTAAGGTCTGCTTATATTCTACCCTGCCTTTGCAAGTTGTGATTGAGTTGTTTAAAATTAGTTGATGATTCACGATAAAGGGCTGACTGTCATGCTTCAGTTATTGTCCAGAGAAACTGTGTGAGGAGTAGGGGTATCTCGTTATCCTTCAGCAAGCCTAAGAAATCCAAAGTCTTTAATTGCAATGTGAAAGTAGAGGATGAAGCTTGTGAACTGGTTAACGGAGTTGAGCTCTCCATTGGAGATGGAGTTGATAGCATTGATGCTTATCTCTGCAATGCTGTAAAAAACAACAATGGTACTGGCATTTTGCTCTTATCTGATATCTTTGGATTTGAGGACTCATTTACCAGAGATTTTGCATACCGTGTTGCATGCAATGGGTACAAGTAAGTCATCCTATACCTTCTCTATTTAAAAGGTAATCATACTTCATATTATGTGCAAAAGAATCAACCAAGCTCAAGTCATGAACATGTCTAAATACATTATTAGTGTACAATATTGATAGATTATCGGTGTACAAATTAAATTTAATAATAAATGGTAAGGTATGCGTACATTTTATCCTTTCTAGACTCCACTTGTGGGATTCCACTTGGTATGTTGTCGTATTCAGCTTCTTTGTTTTGTCAAACCTTTTTAGTTGGGTGTTGAATAATTTTGCAGTGTTCTGGTACCAGATATGTTCCGTGGCAATCCATGGAGAAAGGATGAACCACAAGCTTTGTTTGAGCAATGGATGAGTAGTGTAGACAAACAACAGGTTGTGAGAGACATTTTCACATCGACAAAATGGATGGCCAATGAATTTATGGCTGCAGGAATCTCAAAGAAGTTTGGTGTCATTGGATTTTGCTTTGGAGGTGGCGTGCTAATAGACATATTGGCTCAAGACAAGGGTAGTGAGTTTGGTGTTGGGATTTCATTCTATGGCACACGGATTGACTTATCTGTTGCTAGCAAGATTGAGGTTCCACTACTACTTATTGCTAGTGACAATGATCCACTTTGTCCTGTGCACGTCTTGAAGGAGATTGAAAATAGTGCCGATGGTTGCAAAATAGTGGTTTTTGAGGGAAGGGGTCATGGCTTTGCCCATCGACCTCAATCTTTAGAAGACGATAAAGATGCAGAAGAGGCATTCTTGATGATGAGAAACTGGCTGCATGATGGCCTACTTTCTGAAAATTGATACTCTTTCTGTGAATAGGCAGTCTATTGTGTGAAATGCAATTTAAAACTTCCTTTCTTTTGTCTTATCAAGTAAGAATCTCAACAGTAGTAGCTATTCACCGACATCAAATAGCACGATAAAACACAGCCGAAACATTAATTCCAAAGAGCATATGCTCTAGTACAACATCATGTCCCAGCAAGGACAAAGTGGATTGGTTCTTATCATTTGAAAAATACTTGTACATCAACAAAGAAGAAACAATTTTTGTAGGATGGATTGATTCTTATCATTTGAAGGCTAGTAAAAAACAAGAATAGTACTGGCATTTTCTCTCTTTGAAAGGTGCACACTCTCCTGTGTCATACTTCATATCATGTGCAAGAAAGCGATGTAAACATGAGTTGTGACTTGTCAACATCTAGGCATTATTTTGAAAGTTTCAAAATCAGAGTATGCAAAATTGGTTTTTAAACTTTTTGTCAACTCTAATGAAACAACTAAACAAAGAAAGTTTGTAAACATAATCTTTTTACAAGTTCCACCTAGAAGTTAACACGCTTTGGTTCTTAACTACATGGTAGCAGCACAGGCTGTACTTTGAAGAATATATATCATGATGTTATGCTTAATCATACTCCCTCCATTTCAATTCATTTGTCTTACTTTCCTTTGTAGTCTATTAAAAAAAATCTCTTTCCTTTTTTTGGCAACTCGTTAATTCTAATTTTCCTTATGACATGTTTAACACCACAAGATTAAGGAGATTTTGGTACATTCAATATTTCTTTAATTTGGTACAAACTTTTTAAAGGTTATATTAGTTTATACTCCCTCGGTTTAAAAAAGAATGATCTAGTTTGACTTGGCATGAAATTTAAGAAAAAAAAAAAGAAAAATTTTCAATCTTGTGATCCCAAACTAAAGTTATGTTAAATATACTAAAATGATATTTAATCTTGTAGCCTTAAACATGCCACGTAAAAAGTTAAAATTAAAGTTTTATCAAAGAAAATGAATCCTTCTTTTTTAAACATACCAAAAAGGAAAGCGAGTCATTATTTTTAAAACATGGGGAGTATTAAAATACCCATTAGGTAGTCATTTTCAATTGATGCCTTATTTCGTCCATAGGGGGTATCAATTTTCGAAGAGAAATTGTTTTTAAGAAATAGAGCCCAAAAGGCATATGCTCTTCTAATACACATTCAATGATATCATCGAACAATATCAGTAATCTATCACTATAAATTTCAGTGATTCAACAGGCCACACCAATAAATTTTTTGATCCATGGCTAAGAATATCTCAGTTGCCTTGATTTTCATGGTTGTTACACTTTGCTTCTGTCTCAGCACGAGCGAGTCAATTGAGAGTCATGTGGAAACTCCTGGAACCATTGAGTCAAGGGTGTTAGCCACAACATACTCTGTAAACTTAAACCTACCAAGAACAAGAAATTTGCTGACTACCGTTGAATGTCCTTGCCCTGATTGCTCTTGCATGACAGATGGCCATTGAATAAGATGACGGAAATAAAACTACTCATGAACGTTTTAATTCTAAAGAAAGAAAAAATATTTCCTCTTCTGTTGAACAAATTGTGCTACTTACTCATGTAACACAAAATAATTACTAGTTGTACTTGTGTTTCATCGTGCCTCAGATGTTATAAATAAATAAATACTTCATCTGTTTGGAACTGGTTATATATTTGTCTCTCTTAATAGGAAACTGAATATAAATGAAACAAATGCTTCAGATTATTAGAAGACGAATTAATTTTGCACTTCAATCTTATCCTATATTCTCAAAAGATCTGATAGAAATGGAGATCAATAAATATGGACAAGTAGTGGTTTTTGGTGAAATACTTCTTGCCGATTTTGCTTCTACCTTTATGAAGTAGAAAGACTTCATTTTCAACAACAGCAGCAATAAAAGAAACTATGTACTCACTCTTACTCACGTTATACCATGGTTTTTGGTCTAGACGTAGCTCTAATATTTAAGATGATGTATATTACAAGGTTTTCACATAAAATAGGACAAGCGAAATGTCATATTACTAATTTTTTAATTAAAATAAAAATTCAAAAGTTTTTATTGATACAAAAAATAAAATCACTTCAAGTTTATTAGAGTAGTGTTTCTGGTCCCTTAATTATTGACAAATTCTATTTTTAGTCTTTCTGATATCCAACTAACCAGTGAAAATTGAACTAGAAGTGCCACTTAAGTCTTGAAATTAAAAAATGTGACAACTTTGACTAGCCAAGGTCAAAGTTGTCTTTAATTAGGGATTAAGGGGGTTTAATTTAATTGGAGGAGTGGGGGGAGGGGGGGAAAGTGTACAGCTTTAAAACTTTAGTAACTATTTTTTTTTCAAAAATTTGTATAATCTTTACAATAAAATTTAAAAAACAAAAACTCTTTTCAAAATTACACACACCTTCAACTTCCCACTCCTCATCCCACGATCAGGCAAAAAGAAAGAAAAAAAAGGTTTTTCTTGAGGTTCGTCATCTTCACTTCTTCTTCTCCTTTCTTTCCTCTTCACTCCCTTTGCCATTTTCGTCGTCGTTGCCATCTCAGTTGTCACTGTCGTCGTCGTCAACTTCGTCCCTGCCTTCGCGTCATCAATCTCAGCTATCGCGTCGTCAACCTCATCTTCCTTAAAGGTGATATTTTGTTTATTTTTTCACTGCTATAGTTTTGATTTTTGTTGTACAAATGATTATTTAGGTTTAGGAAGATGGAAAAGTATGTATTTTGCTCTAATTTCTACTTGGTGTTATTTTTTATTTGTTGTTATACTTTTTGAATAGAATTTTGGGTATGGATGTTCTTATTTTTGTAGTTATTTTGAGAAAATTGCTTGGTTGGTTGATTGATTTTGGGTATGGGTGTTGTTTGATTTTTGTTATTATAGTCATTGTGAGTTTTGAGAAAAATGTTGAATTGGTTGGTTGATTTCGGGTATGGGTGTTGTTGTTGTTTGATTTTTGTTGTTGTCGTCATTTCAAGCAAAATGTTGGGTTAGTTTGGTTGATTTCGAGTAGGGCTCACAGCAATTGTTGAAGTATTACAACAACTGCGTAACTGGGTATGGGTGTTGTTTGTTGTTTGATTTTTGTCGTTGTAGTACTTTGTGAGAAAAAATATTGGTCGATTTTAGAGTATTGGCCGCAACTATTGAACTAACTAGAATAATGTCACGACCCAACCCCGTGGGCCGTGACTAGTGCCCGTTTGGGGCACCCGAGGGTAGGGGACGAATAACTAGTTGTCACGACCCAACCCCGTGAGCCATGACTAGTGCCCGATTGGGGCACCCAAACACAACTTCTAGACCAAATTCCAACTTACAATACTGACTTATTTACAAAAATTTCAGCAGAGTTTTCTCTGTTTTTCTAACTAACCACCTGCACACAGAAAACCCCAGCAACAGAATAAGCATATATACATAAGTATAGGCCGACAAGGTCACCGCTGCGGTTAAATCGCCCAACA
>DF364631.1:4747-28310 GCA_000787875.1 Solanum virginianum | reverse complement strand
CCCTACTCAAAGCATCCGCCATTTTGGATAAGAAAAATTATGAAAATTAAAATCGCTAATCGTTTGCTCTTAAATCGGGGTTAGACCCTCTACCCCCTAATTTTGACCCCCTGAACAAGAATATGAATTCAGATTTTTTGATATTGGGCATGAATATTGAGATATATGGAATTTAAAATTCTGGGCATTCCGAGACACATTTTCGGGCACTTTTTGGGGTCATTTTAATATCTTCCCCTTGAGTATATTCGTCTCCGAATGTAAAAGAGACGTACAAAACAAGAGTAATCAAGAATAAATCAGCCCCAACAAGAATGCAATATTACATTTAAACACCATTTTCAAAACCTCAACATAAGTGTAAAATCAGCATAAATTTGTCAACTTCAACATGAATGCATATGAATGACATAGGGGCTGAAATATAAGACTTGAATTCACATAAGGGACTTAGAATTGGTACCTTATGCTTGAGTGGAGTGGAAAAGATAAGGATACCGCTTTTGCATGCCCTCTTCAGCCTCCCAAATAGCACTTTCGATTTGTTAGTTTCTCCAAAGGACCTTATTGGACACCACCTCCTTGTTGCTCAATCTCTTCACTTGTCTATCCAAGATCTGAACTGGAACCTCCTCATAAGTCAAGTTATCCTCAACAATACCCACAACATCAAGAGACATAATAGCATTCGAATCACCAACACATTTTCTCAACATAGAGATATGGAACACTAAATGAACCAAATTCATTTCACTAGGCAACTTCAATTCATAATCTACCTTGTCAATCCTCTTCAAGACCTCATAAGGACCAACATATCTTAAACTCAACTTTCCTTTTTTACCAAAATGGACCACACCTTTCATTGGAGAAACCTTCAGATAAACCCAATCACCCACTTTGAATTCAAGGTCTCTTCTTCTCACATCGGCATAGGATTTTTGATGACTTTGGGCTATCTTCAATCTCTCCCTTATCATCCTAACCTTCTCAAGAGCATCCATAACCAGCTCTGGACCCAATAAAGCCACCTCTCCAACCTCAAACTAACCAACCAGTGATCTACAATGTCTCCAATAAAGAGCCTCAAAAGGAGCCATGTCGATGCTAGAGTGGTAGCTATTGTTGTAGGCAAACTCAATCAAAGGAAGATGATCATCCCAACTACCCTTCAAATCTAATACACATGCCCTAAGCATATCTTCAAGGGTTTGAATTGTTCTTTTGGCTTGACCATCCGTTTGAGAATGGAATGTCGTACTAAGGTGAACTTTTGTACCAAGACCCTTTTGAAAAGACCTCCAAAAGTGTGAAGTGAATTGTGAACCAAGATATGATATGATGGACAAAGGAACCCCATGCAACCTCACTAATTTATGAGAAGGTCATTTGGAAAGATATCAAGAAACTCATTTACAACCAGGACTAACTCAATGGAAGGGACTTTGGACTCCACCTCACTAATTTATGAATATACAACCTTGCATACTCTTCAGCCCCATATGTGGTCTTAACCGGTAGAAAGTGAGCCAATTTTATCATCCTATCAACCACTACCCAAATGGAATAAAAAACTTTTCTAGTCTTGGGCAACCCAACAACAAAATTGATATTAATCACCTCTCACTTTCAAGTAGGAATCTCTATGTCTTGGGATAGGCCACCCGACCTTTGATGTTTGGCTTTGACTTGTTGACAACTATGGCAATCGAAAACGAACTTGCAATGTCCCTTTTCTTAACCACACCATCATCACCAACCTCTTCCAACCTAACCCCCAATCTAGCCAAGCGGTGCACCTCCTTAGCCATCTCCCTGTCACCACCATTAACATGGGCTAAGCTACCCATAGACACCCTACTCAAAGCATCCGCCACCACATTTGCCTTAGCCGGATGATAGTGCACACTCATATCGTAGTCTTTAAGAAGTTCTAACCACCTCCTTTGCCTCAAGTTTGAGATCCCTTTGAGTGAAGATATATTAAAGGCTCTTATGATCGGTGAACACATCCACATGCACCCCATACAAGTAATGGTGCCAAATCTTTAATGCAAACACAATGACGGCTAACTCTAGATCATGGGTAGGGTAGTTCCTTTCATGTACCTTGAGTTGTCTAGAAGCATAAGCTATGACCTTACCATTTTGCATCAACACATAACCCAAACTAACCCGAGAAGCATCACAATACACCACAAATCCCTCAAGCCCATCTGGTAGTGACAATATAGGAGTGGACACAAGCTCTTCTTTCAATGTTTGGAAGCTCCTCTCACATTCATCGGTCCACACAAATTTAACCTTCTTTTGTGTCAATTTTTTCATAGGGGAAGTAATGGAGGAGAACCCATTCACAAACTTTCTATAATAACCCTCTAGGCCCAAGAAGCTCCTAATATCTGACCGGGTCAATGGTCTGGGCCAATTTCTAATCAGAACAGTTTTCTTATGATCTACTTTTATACCATCCCCCAACACCACATGACCCAAGAATGCAACCTCCTTTAACCAAAATTCACACTTGTCATATTTGACATACAATTTCTCCTCCCTTAACTTTTGCAGCACAACCCTCAAATGCCCCATATGCTCCTCCCTACTATATGAATAGATCAAAATATCATTAATGAAGACCACAACAAAGGAATCAAGGTAAGGTTTGAAGACCCTATTTATTAGGTCCATGAAGATGACCGATCAAAATATCATCAATAAAGACCATAACAAAGGAATCGAGGTAGGGTTTGAAGATCCTATTCATTAGGTCCATAAAGATGGATAGTGCATTGGTCAACCCAAAAGACATCACAACAAACTCATAATGCCCATATCTAGTTCGAAAGGTCATCTTGGGAATATTACACTCCCTCACCCTTACTTGATGATATTCAGACCGAAGATCAATCTTAGAGAAGAAACTAGCCCCTTGCAATTGGTCAAATAAGTCATCAATCCTTGGGAGGGGATATCTATTCTTAATGGTGACCCTATTGAGTTGCCGGTAGTTAATGCACATTCTCAGTGACCCATCCTTCTTCTTTACAAACAACACTGGAGCACCCACAAGTGATTGACTAGGTCTAATAAATCCCTTCTTCAACAAATCTTTCTATTGTTCCTTTAACTCTTTCAACTCTGTCGGGGCCATACGATAAGTGGGAATGGATATAGGTTGAGTATCAGGAAGGAGATCAATGCCAAAATCTATCTCCCTTTCGTGAGGGACACCGAGAAGGTCATTTGGAAAGATATCAAGAAACTCATTTACAACCAGGACTAACTCAATGGAAGGGACTTTGGACTCCACATCTTTAACCCTCACAAGATGATACAAACACCACTTAGAAATCAACTTATAGGCTTTAATGCATAAAATGAATCTACCCTTGACCACCACATCTTGACTTTCCCACTCAAGGACGAGTTTATTAGGGAATTAAAACTTGACCCTATGGATTCTACAATCAATAGAAACATAGTAGGCATGTAACCAATCCATCACAAGAATGACATCAAAATCTACCATGTCTAATTCAACAAGATCACAAGGCAACAACTTATGAAAAATACAAATAAGACAACTTCTATAAATTTTCCTAGCAACAATAGAGGCACCAATAGGAGTAGACACTTCATATGCCTCATGCAATAACTCGGGGTCAACATGGAACTTTTTAGCAACAAAAAGGGTAACAATGGAAAGAGTGGCACCCAGATCAATCAAAGCGTATACATCAAAGTCAAAGATTTTCAACATACTGGTAACAACATCGGGGACCTCACCAATCCCTTGCCTCCTATATAGTGTATAAAACCGGTTGTGCCTTGGGGCACCACCTTGAGGACCACTTCTACCCAATGGCACCGTATTTGCACCCCGATCCTTGCCATAGTTTCTTGGACAATCTATCTTCTTGTGACCAAGCTCCCCACAACCAAAGCATGCATTAGAACCCTTTAACCATGGGCCATTATAACTCTTCTCATATCTAGGGCACACATTCATAGGAGCCACACCACCAATACCTTGAGGCCTAGGGAAGTCATTGGCGCACCCCCTATTAGTAGCATGAGAAGGCCCTTGGCCTTGATGAAATCTAGTACTCTTTTGGAATTTACCCTCAAACTGAGCCCTCTTGGTCTCATGCCCCCTTCTTTTTCTCAATTTCTCCTCCTCTATTTGCTAGGCATATGTCATCAACCAAGATAAGTCCATGTCATTAATTAGTATGGCGGACTGACATTCTTCACTTACCAAGTCGGAGACCCTCATCACAAACTTATTCATCCTAGATTTAGGATCAGCCACCAAATGAGGAGCATACTTTAAAAGTTGATTAAATTTGATGGCATACTTCATCACACTCATAGCACCTTGTTTCCAGTTCATAAACTCTACCAACTTAGCTTCCCTAAGCTCAAGAGGGAAAATCCGATTAAGGAAAGCCAATTTGAACTCCTCCTAAAGCACCACATTACCAATACCCTTCTCAACCTTCTATTGGTCATAACATATTTGAGCAACTCCTTTAAGTTGGTACACCGCCAACTCTGCCTTTTCATTCGACCCAACACCCACGATATTCAAAATTTTGTAGACCTTATCAATGAACTCTTATGGATCTTCATCCACCTTTAACCCATAGAAAACCAGAGGATTCATCCTCATGAAGTCCCTTACCTTAGCTCCTGGACACTCCTCAAGCACTTGAGAATTGCTCCCATGTAGAACTGATCGAGTCACCAGGAAGTTGCTCAAAGTCATTGATTTGGTCCTTCAACTTGAGCTTCTTCATCTCGAGAAGTACCTCTCCAAAAAGGTCTTATGCAACTCAGCCCAGCAGATGATCAAACTTTATGGGAGCTTGGATAGCCAGAGCTGTATTGCCTATCATAGACAATAGGAAGGCACAAAGTCCCATAATATCCATAGACAGATTTTGTGTTTCCATCATACTCTTGCAGACAAATGCAACATTATGTAGGTGTCATGAATCAAGCCTAGGGCCTAGACGTGACCCAGTGCAAAGAAACCCATAGGGACCCCAAGCAAGCCTCTTAGAACATCATTACATATCCTTGGTTATGGAAGCAATAGACACAACATAAAAGAGTAAGAATAGGGGGACAACGGACTAAGGGAAAAGCTTGTACAATATCATAATCAAGAGACAAGAGTCAAGCTCATATCGTAGACATCAAGAACAACAGAGTCAAGGCTCTTAATATTGATACATAACATGTCCAATAAACACCTCCAATACATAGATAAGAGCAGGATCCAAGACAAAGCAATCGAGCTCACCCTCATAGTCAAAATAAAAATAAAGAAGATTGTCTTAATACATAATAAGAGCAACATAGACTAAGGTCCCCAAAGTGGAGAACTCACCACAAGCATGAGTAGTATTGATCTAGCCACATGGAGGAGGAGGATGATCAACTTGAGCACCGGTCTCTACATGGTGATATCATGTAGGCAATAATTTGTATTAGTACATTTGAATGTATTAAGTATGTAGGATGCAACGCAATAAGAGATAGGCATCATAATCTAAATGCATAGTAATAGGCAATAGACAATATATAACAATATGGTGTGTATGCTCAATTCTAAAATAAAACATGCTTAATAACCCATGCTCATAAAAGATATCATATGTGTAGAATAGACTAAACTAGATTGCCAAAGCACAAACCCCTTGGTAGGTTAGTGATGATGCCGCCCCATTACTTAGGTGGTCAAGTACTAACCCTTCACTAGGTTGGTGATGATGTCGCCCCATCACCTAGGTTATGAAGTACTAACCCTTCACTCGATTAATGAGTACAAACCCCCAACTCGATTAGTGATGATGCTGCCCCATCACTAGGTGGAGAAGTACAAACCCTTCCCTTGGTTGATGAGTACAAACCCCCATCTTGGTTATCCGGGTTCCTAGACCCCTTGGATTGGGCATGGTCTAATGCAACACCTTATATAGGATTTATCATATTCATAAGCTCATTTCATCATCATAACATCAATCATATCATATCTCATGCTTGGACCTTCAATTCCTCAAGAAACCATAACCAGACATTTTAACAAACACTTAGATGGTGTGAGATGGTAGTATAAAATCATGAAATTTAGAGATGAAATCATGCAAGAAAATCCTATGTAAAACCTTCAATATATACTTGGTAACATCCTCAAGTAATATATAACAAAACCTGTCATCAAATCTTACATTAGATCCAAGATTTATAGCTCAAAACATAGCAAAACAGTCACAACTTTATCCAGCTTTAACATAGTTCATAGGCAGGTTCATAATAGTAAACCCATTTGTAAAATCAACTTTAAACTATGCCAATTGAGTAAAAAGGAGATTAGGGCACCATAGGTGAAAGGACCCAATGTCTAAAACCCACATACCCTAGCTTTGAAGAAGTTCTTGATGTAGATTGAAAATGGAGGCTTGAAGCTTGAAGGAAATCTTTTGTTTTGGATGAGGGTTTTGAGACTTGAATTTTGGAGTGAAAATATGGCTAAGTGTTTGAGTGAGTATTCGAAAATATTTAGGATGATATGAGGGTGAAATAACACTAAGTATAGGTAAAATCATGTTTGGGAATACTTGGGCCCAAGATACAAAAGCCTTGGACCAAGATAGAAATCACTTGCAACAAAATGCACAGGTCTGCATCTGGTCCACGATGTGAACCTATTGCGGAGGCCAAATTAACACATATTCGCGATAGCTACACGTTGCGGTGCTGTCGCAGATCGATTCTAGATAAGAAAAATTATGAAAATTAAAATCACTAATCGTTTGCTCTTAAATCAGGGTTAGACCCTTATCCCCCAATTTTTGACCCCCTGAACAAGAGTATGAAGTTAGATTTTCAATATCGTGCACCTATTTTTAGATATATGGAATTTAAAATTCTAGGCATTTTGATGCACATTTTTTGGCACTTTTTGGGGTCGTTTGAGTAGGTGGAGATGCGGATCCTTTGATGATACACCCATGAATAACCCATGGTTTTGCAGCATCCAAAGCAACCCACTTGAAACCATGAACTTTGTGTCCGCCGGTAGTGGTGATAACACAACAGCTCCAGTAAACTCCATAGCCATAGGTTCAGCCGATATTGATTCCACTGATAAGCTTTGGCATTAAAGTCTTGTGGCTATGGAGCAATCTGCTCAAGAGGAAGTGGGTTATCATTATTTGCAATTCTCATTCTCATTCCGGTTCAGAGTCGCATTTACTGCGTTGTTTGCATTATCGTGGGCCATTCTTCTTAGTCTTCTCTGGATCTCTCCGTCAAATAGAGTCAAGGGTATGCCTTGACTTTGCGTGTTGGGCACACACTACACTTATACCCTGAAAGAAAACAAAACAACAAAAAATGTAAAATGAGGGAAATAAGGATTAATTCCCAAATTACTTGAATTAGACAAGTCTAGCCGTATTCCCCGGCAACGGCGCTAAAATCTTGATGTCGCCTGGACTACATCTCTTTTTTTAGGCTAAAATGAGCATTTTCAAGATATATAATCTAACCAAGGTTAGGGTCGAATCCTACAGGGAATAAGGTAGACTTTGAAGAATTCAATCGCTATTCCGGTGCATTAACCAACTTATCTCCCTAAGGGGGGGAGGGTTATAATAATTAGTAAAAGTAATGCTAAGCTAAGAGAAGTGTTTAACCAATATGAAGAGAAACTAAGGTATTGTGTTTCCCATGATTCCCTAACTCAGTATTACCAGATAACCAAATTCTTTTTCAGTCTATAGCATGTAGAACGGTAAGTTGAGTTCACCAAACCATTTGGCCCAGGAGAGAGGTGAATTTTACTACATGATTTGGTCCATACCTTTCTTAAACTTTAGTTACAAAGTCACATACTTCCTCAAGCTTGTAAATTTCAAGAATGAAAGACTTAATCCAATACATATTTGCAAGGGTAGTAGTGTGACATTACTAATCCTTACATATTATCCCAGTACAACCTCCCCTTGGCCAGTTTGGTTGATTATACGAGAAACATCGATCGAATCCTTTTAATTAATCTCTTTTCCTATTCATTACTAACTTGATTCAGTTACTAACACTAGGCGACTTCTAATATCGTCCACCACTAGAAAGCATTCAAAATAAAGAGAATTAATTAATACATGCATGCACATTTTTCAAGAATTATGAATTATCCAGTTTTACCTTGTTAGTTCTTCATGGTTCTGGGTTCTCACAACCCTAGTTGTGGATTTAGCTACTCATGATCAGTGTAAATGCAAGACTTATGAATTTGAATAATATAACTGAGCACTTACACTATCAGGACCCAACTATGGGCCGTGACTAGTACTCAATTGGGGTACTCAGACACAACTTGCTAAGCCAGAATCTAATTATAATAACTAACTCATTTACAAAAATTGAGACAGAGTTTCCTCTGTTTTACTGACAACCCACCTGCATACAGAAAATCCCCAGCATACATTACATACATACATATATACATGCGGGCCGACAAGGTCATCGCTGCGGTTAAACTGCCCAACATACACAGTATACGTACATAATATACAAACTGACACGTCCCATACTCACAGGAGTCTACAGACCTCTATACAAACAGACTGAATCAAAAGACGAGATAGGGCCCCGTCGTACCCTCAAATGAACATAGTACAAAATAAAGAAGTAGCATGTATACCAAAAAGTTACTCTGAAGCAAAGGAGCTCACAGGAACGATGGCGACCTCCAAACTCGCGCCATACCACTGCCTCACACCAGAATGTTTAATTCTCCAAAAATCTTCAACACAAACCACAAATGTTGGATAGGTGAGCCGGGGTAAGCGAGGCCCAGCACTCACGTATCACAGTACAGAGAGGACATCATGCAGATAAGTGAGCTGAGGCGAATGAGGCCCAGCACTCACGTGAGTCGGGGCGAACGAGGCCCAACACTCACACGTCATAATGCCAACATATCCAAAGCCCAGCTCCTTATGGCTCCAAACTAAGCAAAGTCGGATACTCCCAATTTCGACCAGCACTCACACGACATAATGCCAACATATCCAAAGCCCAGCTCTTTATGGCTCCAAACTAAGCAAAGCTGGCCCATGGGCAACTGACTTGCCGTATTTAGCCTACTTTGAAATATACATATAATATATTATGCATGATAATAACTGGCCCGGGAACTGGTGAACGAAATCATAATAGGCACGAATAGAGTCGTGAGAAGCCATATGCACAAAATCATTATCAAAAATCTTGAAATAGAAGTAAAATGTTCATGTCCAAAAATAATGTATTATTTATCTTAAGTTCTTTTAGAGTTGTCAATTTTCAAGAAAAAGATGTCGTGACGATTTAGAAGGAATATACTTAGTTTATGTCATACAAACTACTATAAAATATTTCAAATTAATTTTTAGGCAATTTGGGTGTTTTATTAAAAATTACGGTTATTGACACTTTTCAAGTCTTAGAAAAATATATTTCTTCAACCTTATCATACTTTTTATATTTTTACCAACCTACAAGACTTTAAGGTTTCAAGGCTTACCAAATTTCTTTTAATCTTACAAACATACTAAATTTTAAGGAAAGTAGGAATTAAAAATAGAATGGGTCACCATAGGAATAGGATTTCTTAAACTTTAGTTACAAAGTCACATACTTCCTCAAGCTTGTAAATTTCAAGAATGAAAGACTTAATCCAATACATATTTGCAAGGGTGTATCAAGGGGCAATCATGGATCTAATTCACAATTGGAATTCAAGTAGAGTTCGTTTCAAGGTTCATGTTTAACAATAACATTCCGAAGTATCAAATGCTTTACATACCTCTTCCGGACAATAACATGCCGAAGTAACAATAACATCCAACGTCGAGCCAATCCAAATCACTCTTCCGGACGCCCAACGTCTACAAAAGTCATAATAGCGCCCATGATTAGATAAAATCCTATTTGGGCCTTAAATCCCTATTTGCCTCAAATTTTTATAAAAATTTTGCCAGCACCTCCCCTAAAACTAGACCACCTCGAGAATCCATCTCGGCCCCAATTTATCAACAACAACAACAACAACAATCTAACAACCAACAATGAGCCTTTCCAAGGCTACAACTTCACTAAATTCACTAACAAACTTCATTTTAACCACAATTGAAAAATAGGACAGCATACAATTTACTCATCCCCAATTTCGAACCCAACTTCCCCAATCTCACAATTTATTTTTTTTACAAGCAATTCTTCATGGTTTTCTTTCAATTATATAACCACCAACATACATACAAGCTTTAATTTTAACTAAAATAAGATAAAATTAACATACCTTATAACCCTTTTAAGAAATTCAAATCGCCCAATCTGTAAAACGAGGTATTTTCTTAACCAACCAACGCTTCCACGCTACTTGGGGGACTCAATATACCAACCTTGAAGCGTTTGAATAATTGTAAGATCAAAAGAACACAATTTTATCTTTTTCACTGTAGCAAACCCGAGAGCTCCTCTCTTTGTTGTTCTTGGAGATATTTTTTACTAAGTGTGAAACTAACAAAAAAATACAATTTTTTGGGTACTGTAGCAAACCTGAGAGTTCCTCACTTTTTGTTCTTGGAGATGTTTTTTTTTCTAAGTGTGAAACTATTGCTCTCTTGAAGAGATAAGACACATATGTATATATTTATTTACACTTCCTTGAACCACCCCTTACACTTGCTCTAATCAAATTAAAACACAACTTGAGTGGATCGTTTATACACACACATCTATGAAATATTCTAACTTGAGTTCTCAAACTTTTTAAAAATACACTTAAGTTCCAAATTTCCAAAAATTATAACATTGGTCCCAAATTCCGCAATGGTTATAATACACCACAATACGAGTTCTAACATCCTCCCCCCTTAATAACATTCATTCTCGAATGTCATACTAACCATATGAGTTATCAACTTCTAAAATATAGCATCCAACAATGAACAACTTAGCAGAATGAACAACTTAGCTATCATATATTATGCTTGACAAGGAAAATGAATTACCTGAGGATACGGGAAATAAATGAGGGTATTTCTTCTTTATTTACTCCTCCACTTCCCAAGTCATCTCCTCTCTGTTATTATTGTGCCATAGCACCTTAACTGAGGCTACATCCTTGTTTCGCAGTTTTCTGACTTGACGGTCCAGAATAGCCACGGGTTGTTCTTCATAAGTCAGCTCCTCGATAATCTGTATATCATTCACAGGAAAAATTCTGGAAGGATCACCAATGCATTTATGAAGCATAGACACATGAAATACCGGGTATACTCCTCCCAAATCAGCTGGCAACTCTAACTCGTAGGCAACCTTGCCAATTCTGTGAACAATCTGATATGGACCAATGTACCTTGGACTGAAAGCGATCCGTCCTTCTTCCTCATGAATAATACCGGAGCTTCCCAGGGTGAGGTGCTAGGCCGAATAAAGCCTTTCTCTAACAAATCCCACCTTGGACTGAACTTCCCTTTCTTACCGAATCTCATAACGCCTTTCATGGGTGATACTTTCAGGAATACCCAGTCTCCAACCTGAAACTCTAACTGTCGACAGCGATTATCTGCATAAGATTTCTGCCGGCTCTGAGCTGTTAATAACCGCTCCCGAATAAGTTTCACTTTCTCCACCGCCTGCTGGATCACGTCTGGTCCAATCAATTTCGTCTCACCAACATCGAACCAACCGATCAGAGATCGACACTTCTTACTATACAATGCCTCGTACGGTGCCATTTGAATGCTAGAATGGTAACTGTTATTATATGCAAACTCAATCAACGGTAAGTGTTCATCCCAGCTACCTCGAAAATCCATCACACAGGCTCGTTCCAACTCTTCAATAAGAATCACAAGATTAAAATTAGAAGATAAAATTAATGTTTATAAGTGTTTCTCAGACTCTCTAATGTTTCTTTTCTGTTCTCCCTTCGTTCTCTTTGAAAAATAACCTAAAAAACTTATTTATAGTGTTTAATATACAAAGCCAAAACAAAATAGGACAACTGGGTCGGCAGGCTCTATGAGGTGCTCTATGGGTTGTATAACACTTTACGGCTCGTAGTCGGGACTTCGTGGACTGTTGCTTCAATTCTGGACTTATATTCTATGATACCCCTCTATGACCTGTAAAAGGTTCTACGGCCCGTAGGGGGTTTCGTCTGATGAAATTTTAGAAAGTCCTCATCCTTTGATCCTCAGGCATGAGACTGAATCTACGACTCATAAAGTCTTCTACGACTCCTCTGCATGTTCATTGACTTAACTTCATAAATATACCTTTCACTAAAATGTACATGAAACCTCCTTTATGGCTCATAGAATACTCTACGGCCCGTAAAGGGTCTTGTGGATCTTCAACTTCAGCAACTTCTGCACACTTTGCCCAAAAATAGTGTTAACCCTGAAATCCTGCAAAACAAACATAAAAACACATCAAACCTACTACCATCACATTAAGAACACACAAAATTCTAAATTTTAAGCATCAAAAGTGTTGTATTTTGACAGCACATCAGGCTTCAGCTGACATAGATTTCATCTAAGTCTTCTCTAGGTTCAAAATTTTCAAGTTACTACTCAAGAGTTTTCTGCCCCATTTCCCTTCCCCATCTATCTATCCATAAAGATAGAGACCACTCATTAAAATAGATACCAATTTACTCATTACTCATTGATCGTCGAGTGATCAAAGTAGAAAAACTTGGCTAAGGTATGTACAAAGTAGTACCTAAATCGTTGAACAACTGAGGATACTTATCTCATGTGTCTTTCCTAGTATCTCAAGAGGATTCCTCAACCAGAGGATACTTTCATTGATACTTCTCTAACTTAACCTTCTTGGTCCTCAGCTTTCAGACATCCCAATCAAGAATTACAACACCTAAATCGTTGAACAACTGAGGATACTTATCTCACGTGTCTTTTCCAGTATCTCAAGAGGATTTCTCAACCGGAGGATACTCCCATTAATCTTCCTCTAACTTAATCTCCTTGGTCCTTAACCTTTAGACATCCCAATCAAGAATTACAACTAGTTTTCCTCATACCAAAGATTCTTATCCAATAAGACTGGGTCCCTCTTGATGATATAATCTCTATCTCGATGGTATTTCTTTAACATGGACACTGAATGAATTTTGAATAAGCTAGTTGGTAGAGCCAACCCTATATGCCACTATCCTTACATACTAAAGAATCTTGAATGGACTAATATATCAATAACTAAAAACTTGCCCTTCTTACCATCTCATAACACTTTTTATGGGTGACACTTTTAGAAGAACCTGCTCACTAGTCTAAAATGCGATCTGCATACTCTTTCTATCTGTTTAAGGCTTCTAGAAGCCAAACTTGGATGTTGTGTCCTTATTCTAAGTTATTTTCACCAATTCAACCGCCAAAGGTTTCACGTCTTAAGCCTCAAACTACCCTTGGCCTATCTACATCCCTCAAACGTCACAATACCCGACTGAGGAGTGGCAGGTGCCCTAGTTTGAGTCCTAGTAGGATGAGACCTACCCTGACTACCATTGGAGGTAGTACCATGTCCAGCACAACATCTAACAGTTGCATTAGGAAGAACCACTCTTTTTAGCCATCCGTGAAAAATATTCAAAGTTTAAACTTCATTTAACTCAACGCACGAACAAGGAATGAAAAAGAGAATATATCCTAAATGTTTACCAACCTTAAGTTCATAAGTATGGACACCTACATACCCATGAACAACACTCTACCAACATTACTCTATGACCCAAGACATAAAGCCTACTCTCTGATATTAACTTTGTGACATCCCAAAATACCCTTTGGATATGACTTGCACCCGCTAACAGCATCTGTTGGGAGAACAAACATTCTTAAACTCATCCAAATTATCTAAGCGCTAATATAAAATATGTACAACTCTGAAACTCAAACAATAATAACAACAACATACCTAGTGGAATCCCACAAGCGGGGTCTAGGGAGGGTAGAATGTACGCAGACCTTACCACTACCTCATAGAATTAGAAAGGCTGTTTCCTGGGAACCCTCGTCTCAAACTCCAAAATAATGGAGTAAATATTAAACCAAATTGTATATAAATTTATGAAAGGAAATGATCATTTATCAAGATATCTCTAGCCCAAATCCCACAATAAGATCATGGAGTATCTAATAGAGTTGCATGAGTTCAACTGTCCGGCATGCATATCTCAAGAAAAAAACCATGATCTATAAATTGATGGAGCTGAAATAGTATCCTCCATAAATAATGGGAAGGATCACCTTAGCAACAGAATCCATGAGAGAGAACTCATCAATAAATAATCTCACGCTATGCAATAGTATCTACATAGACATGCAAATAAAGAGTGAGCTACATATAAATATAATCTAATAAGATCCTTGACTGGCTACTTTAATACTCCTGGAACAAGTGTTAGAAAATACAACTATGAAATAGATATGTAATTAATATGGATAAGAATACATTTCATAATATGATGCTCAACAAGTCTAAATAAATATTCAAAAAGGACACCATATGTACCAACTCAAACCACACTACCACTTCTTATAAACGACAGTGTAGGAGATCAGCCAAACACTCTGACAAAGACCAAAACATCATGTATAATGCTCCAAATGTATACTACGGCTACAAAGCCCCTAACATATTATGACAACATGGGCTTGTCCCTAATATATTACGATATCTATGTATGCCCCTAATAACCATACTACAATAATAAAGAAAGATACCCAACATCATGTCATAAATAAGTTATAATAAAAAAATATTTCATATTCTTCATAAAATAGCATATTTGGGGCTGATCAAAGAACACTAATTTTCCCGAGCACATACTTATCCCAACACATGGACCATACAGAGAAAAATATATTTTTAAAACATATTTGAAAAGCAAGCATTAAAGCTTAAAGTCTCACTAACCTCACTAGTGATAAATTCTATAACCTTGCACATGTACAACACCAACAACAACAACCCTCACTTGCCTTAATTAATGCAAAATATTGATTAATGAAGTTAGTTATGCTAGTTATGGTCTAGTCTCAATATTCCTAACTTTTAAGCTTAGAGCTAAATCTTAATAGTGCATCCCTTAAACCACAAATTAACAATAATAATCAGCTCCAAAACATAATAAGTGAATCAACTTCTTAATACACTAATTATACATTCCGAAAAAGACAAACAATACATAGGATAATTATTGATGAAAGAAAATTTTGACAGCAACTAAAGGCTGCACTATTTCATAGTCAAGAATGAAAATTTCAAATTCTTAAAAGTTTTTAAACCCATGAATCATGATTGCCTAATGATTACTCTAATAATTAAATTAAATACGCATTAATGCAGCATGGATGCGATCTGTTTCTCATAGCAGATTTAAAATTTTAGATTTCACATAAAATTCTACTGACCCTTACTCTAATATTGCTCAACATGTTTCCCTTAAAGATTTTAACAATCATTATAAGGTATATTACTCATGGCAAACCAAATTTTAATTAGTAATAATGAGAAAATAGGTTAAGCAAGTACCAGTTACCAATCTCAAAAGAAATTTCAATTTAATTTACAACTTAATGTGTTTAATTTTCAGGTCTCCAAGGCTCAATGAAAATTGGATAAACCAGAGCTTCTTGCTTTCCTTCTAGAAAAACTACTCTATGTCATACCCTAGGTGGGTACCCTCGGCTTGGCCAACACTTAAAGAACCATTGTTGATTCTCCAAGAGAACCACCTGGCCTCATCGTCACATTTTACTCAACAGTGAGAGAATACTAAAATAAAAGCATTAAGGGAAAGATAAGACGTCATAAAATAATCTCCAAAATAAATCCATTCTGAAAAGTAAAATACTCAATAATACTCTACTCAAGGTATATGAAGCCTTTACTTCTAAATATCTGGATGGTACCATGACAAGCCATGGCTACCCAACTCAAAGAAAATAGAAATGACAGTGAAATAAAAGAAAGGCTCCTCCAGATGGCAAGGAGGGCTCACCAACTCTGAAACTCAGGAACTTTGAACCTCAACGATACACCTATTAAAGTCCTCTATCACCGGCATCTACATCATTAACGATGTAAGCCCCAAATGAGCATCAGTATATGAAATATATTGTTATGTAAAATACCTCAAGAAACAGATATGGCTCAGACTCAACTTAGCTAAGTCGACTCGACACCCAACTCCTCCACCTCATAACTCAACTCAGATAAATGATTCAAGTTTAAGGTTTTAAAAACCATGCTTTAGGATTAGACTCAATGTTTAATGCAACTCGGTTCAAAAATCATGATATGTTAACTCAAGTATTACTTGGAAGTCACTCTAACCCACATAACTCTCCACTACCATGAGTTTTGGTGATGCACAACGATGCCAATGTCATTGCCACACCCATCCAAAACTTGTCATGTTAAAGGACGTCAACCTCTCCCTCTCTCTCGGATCCTAAGAAAGTGTCCATCTATTGCTACATGGGTCTTCATAGTTACTTGCATGACCATCCTACGCTGGCAACGTAGTTCTGGGGTATTTTCTCTCACCCAACTCGATGCTCAATACTCCTTCTAAGACTAAAATATACTCATGAACGTCAACTCAAACTCACCTTAAATCAGCTCAATAACAACTTTCTCAAGTAACTCCACAAGTCAGAATTGGAACACAATGAAATACAACTCAAGGCTCTAACTCACATCATGTAAGACTCTCTCTAATTACGGTCAAGTAACATCATATCATCCAGGCTCAATATATAAGACATAATAATTATTCATCACATGCATATATGAAATAAGAAAATGTACTTCTCGGGTTTAACTTACTCAGTTTAAAAAATTAGATGCATAATCTTAATTCAGTCAGCATGCAAGAAAAGCAATAAGTTTTAGGGCTAGGATATCAAACATATGATTAAGGTTCCTATTTTTTGATTTTCTAACAATGCAACTCATCAATTTACTCGCGTACATCCATGAGGACTCAAATATGTATAAGAACTTAGAACTCAAGATCACGAGATTTATATTATTCAATTTTTACTCATGAACTTAACTTAAGTTGATGAGGGGATGCGTGGATGAACACAATCCAATGCTTTAGGTAGCCTTACATACCTGGAATTGAAGAATGATGTAATTCTTCCACAAGAATTCGACCCCGAGCTCTGGAACCCTCACTTCTTTAACTCTAATCTAATTTGTGTTTAAGAGGCTTTAGAATAACTTTACAAAACCTTTTTTGACTAAAAATGACCTACTTAATCATGGTTTAAGTTTAGGAGGGGTTGGAAAAGGTCTAGCATGCCCCTCATGAAATAAAAGAAAAAGGTTCGCCTCAGAAACTTAGGTCCGCGACGTGGACCCTATCGCACTTTTTTGTTTTTCACCTAAAATTCTCCAAATGAGTTTTCTAATCTCATAGAAAATTTTTGGAACAAAATTAAGTGTTGGTCCGCGGCAGGTGTACGTCGGACACCTATCGCACACTCTCACTAATTCTTCTTTTCGCCTTAAAAAATTATCTTTTGATCTGGTTGCTTTAAAAACCAATCGAGACCACTCCCCCACTTAATTTTTTATGTTGATCACAAATTTAGTCTCGAATTTGCCATCGGAGCATAGGAAGACTTGTTATACGCACAACTCTCATCTAGGAATACTTTGGCAATTTTATCGGGTGTTACATCATCTCCCTCTTAGAATCATTCGTCCTCGAATGAATAGTGGAATGGACCTCAAGGCACGAATAGACTCAGGACTTACCTCAGCATTCACTCAATAACGTAAAACCCCTGACTCCTCCTTAACTACAACAAACTCTACTCAGACTCAAGACTAGACACTTCAACTCAAGAATAGAAAAATTAATTAAGTTAAGGGTAAGAATGTTAACTTTAATATTCTCATCACCAGGCATGAATAGATTCAAGTATTTGGCTCTCATCTCTTCCACAACTTCCCGCATAGCTTCCTCAATGAATTGATTTCTCCACAGGACCTTGACTGAGGCAATCTATTTGGTTCTCAACTTATGAACCTGACGATCAAGGATTTGGACTGGGATCTCTTTATAAGACAAGTTATCCTTCACTCTAATGCTCTTAGCAGGGATTACCAAGGTAGCATCTCCCAAATATTTCTTTAACATCGAGAGATGAAATACCAGATGAATCACATCTAGCTCTGAGGGTAACTCTAACTTATAAGCAACTTTCCCAATACTCTTCATAATCTACTAAGGGCCAATATAGCGAGAACTCAATTCCCTTTCTTCCCAAACCTCATGACACCCTTCATGGGTGACACTTTCAAGTACACCTAATCATTTATCTCGAACTTTAAGTCTCTTCTCCTCACATCGATGTAAGATTTCTAGCGGCTTTGTGCAATCTTCAACCTTTCTTTAATGACCTTCACCTTCTCCACGACTGATAGACAAGATCAAGTCCAATTAATTCGGCTTCTCAAACCTCAAACTACCCATTAGGTGATCTACATCTCTTCCCATACAAAGCCTCATAGGGAGCCATTTCAATGTTTGCATGATAACTATTATTATATGCAAATTCAATAAACAGTAGATGGTCATCCCAGTTTCCTTTGAAGTTAAGGATACAGGCTCTCAACATATCTTCTGATGTCTAAATGATATGCTCTGCCTGGCCATATGTCTGTGGATGAAAGGCTGGACTCAAATTCACTTTAGTACCCAATACTTTCTGGAAAGATCTCCAAAACTAGGAGGTGAATTGAGCTCCTCTGTATGAGATAATGGATAAGGGAACTCCATGCAACTTCACAGTCTCTTAGATCTATAACTTGGCATACTCCTCTGTAGTGTTAGTCATCTTGACCACCACAAAGTGCGCTGATTTGGTCATTCTATCAATAATCACCGTATCGAATCATTTTACTTTCGAGACCTCAGTAACCAGTAATGAAGTCCATGTTGATCATCTCCCACTTCCACTCAAAGATCTCAAATTTCTGTGTCAATCTGCACGGCCTTTGATGTTCAACTTTAACCCGTTGACAATTTGGACACTTAGAAACAAACTGAGCAATATCCCTCTTCATCCTACTCCACCAATAGATTTCCTTCAAATCATGGTACATCTTGGTAGAGCCAGGATAAATGGAATATCTAGAGCTATGGGCTTCAGCTATAATTCTTTCTCGAATGATATCAATATTTGGAACACACAGTCTACTATGGATCTCAACACTCCATCTCTCCCTTTAAAGAACACCATCACTTTCTGTTTGTGGAGAGCCTCCTTCAATTAGAGTATGATAGGATATTGATCTTTCTTCTCTTTTACCTCCACTAATAGAGATGATGCACACCCATTTTGAACATTGACTTGTCCGTGAACATTCTCCACAAGTTGAACTCCCAGTTAAGCCAATCGATGCACTTCCCTCACTAACTCCTTTTTTCCTTCCTTAACATTGGTTATGCTACCCGTAGACAACTTGCTAAGAGCATCAACAACAATTTAGCTTTACCTGGGTGGTAGAGGATGCTCATGCCATAATCTTTGAGTAACTCTAACCATCTCTTCTATCGCAAGTTGAGCTCTTTTTGACTAAAGACATACTGCAAGCTTTTGTGGTCAGTGAACACATCCACATACACTCCATATAAGTAGTGGTGCTAGACTTTAAGTGCAAACACCACCACTACCAACTCAAGATCATGGGCTAGATAGTTCCTCTCATGAACCTAAAGTTGTCTGGAAGCATAGGCTATCAATTTCCCTCTTTGCATCAGCACGCAACCCAAACCAACTCTTGGCATGTCATAAAATATTACAAAGTCCTCCGTCCTATCAGGTAAAGTTAAAACTGGTGCAGTAGTCAATTTAGTCTTCAACTCTTGAAAGCTCTTCTTACATTCATCAGACTACTGAAACTTGACCTATTTCTGAGTCAACTTGGTCAATGGTGTGGATAGGGAAGAAACTCCGTCAACAAATTTGCGGTAGTAGCCTGCCAACCCCAAGAAACTTCTTACTTCAGTTGGAGAGTTTGGTCGGGCCATTTCTTAACCGCTTCAATCTTCTGGGCATCTACTCGAATACTATCACTAGAAACAACGTGGCCTAGGAAGGCCACAGGCTTAAGCCAAAACTTGCACTTCTAGAATTTTACTACAACTCATGGTCCTTGAGAGTTTGAAGGACAACTCTGAGGTGATTGGCATGCTCCTCCTCATCTTTCAAATACATTAAAATGTCATCAACGAACACAATCACAAACATATCCAGGGATCATCTGAACACCCTATTTATCAAGTCCATGAAGGCTGAAAGTGTATTAGTGAACCAAAGGACATGTCTAAGAACTCAAAATGGCCATATATAGTCCTAAAGACTATCTTTGGAATGTCATGTTGCCTCACTTTCAACTGATGGTAACCAAATCTGAGGTATATCTTTGAAAAACAACAGGTAGCTTGAAGTTGGTCGAATAGATCATCTATCCTAGGAGAGAATATTTATTCTTTATAGTGACCTTATTCAGTTGCCTATAGTCAATGCACATTCTGAAAGTCCCATCTTTCTTTTGCACAAATAGGATAGGAGCACCCCAAGGAGAAACACTTGGCCTGATAAAGCCCTTCTTTAACAAATCCCTCAATTGTTCCTTTAACTCTTTCAACTTAGCAGGGTCCATCCTATAAGGTAGAATTGAGATAGGCTTGGTATCGGGAAGAAAATCAATTTTGAAGTCAATCTCCCTATCAGGAGGGACTCCAGGTAGATCCTTGGGAAATACTTCAGGAAACTCACTTACAATCGGGACTGACTCAAGAGAAGGAGGCTCAACATTATCAAACTTTACTTGCACGAGATGGTAGATGCACCCTTTAGAGATTAGCTTTCTAGATCTAAGGTAAGAAATAAACTTGCCCATAGATGCAACAGAATCTCCCCTCCATCTATAACGGGCTCACTTGGAAACTCAAATTTGATGATTCAGGTTCTACAGTCAATAGAGGTCCAGCAGGCGTGAAGCTAGTCTATACCAAGGATTACATTAAAGTCAACCATCTTTAACTCAATCAAATAAGCAAGAGCATCCCTATGGTAGATAGACACTACACAATCCCTATAGACTATCTTGGCTATGATAGACTCGCCAACAAGAGTAGAAAGAGGGAAAGGCTCAAGTAATCATTCAGGAGAAATCTCAAATCTTTCGGCCACATATAATGTCACAAAGGGCATAGTTGTCGCTGGATCAAGCAGAGCATAACAATCAAAGATAAAGACTCAAAGCACACCCGTTACGATATCTACTACAACCTCTTGGTCTTGTCTATTCCCCATTGCATATAAATAGTTCATTCCTCTGCCTATCCCTGGTATAGCACCCTTCTGGTTACCTTTGGTTGGTGGCACTCTAGTCGAAGACTGTGCCTTATTGCCCCAAAGTGGGCATTCTCTCAGAAAGTGACATGCCAGGCCAAACTTGTAGCAGTCATTTCCTCCCTATTTACAATTCTCCTAAATGCATCCTACCATACTTCCCACAAGGTGGTTTCCTTTTTGAGCCAAGGGTCACACTGGCCTGTGAACCTTGTGCTCTAAAGTTCAACTAACCTTGGGATCTTTGATCATACCTGTTATTTGGAGTCAGTGCACTGGCTGATGATGGTGCATACCCTGAATGGCTCTTCTGCAAATATGACCTATCTCTATTATCCTGGTTATGCTGGCTAGGCTCATGCCCCGTTGACTTGGCTTTCTTACTCAAATGCTCTTCTTTGTCTTTCTTTTTATCCTTCTCAGTTTGCTAGACATAAACTATGATTCTGGAGATGTCCATACCTGGGATGAGCAATGCTACCTTACACTCCCTCTTCACACATTTACCCAACCTAAACATGAATTTTCTCATCATTGCTCTCATATTCTGGACCATCTCTAGGGCATACCTAGACAACTTAATGAACTTGAGGCTATACTCTTTGGCAGTCAATCCTTCTTGCTTCAGGTTCACGAACTCCTCAACCTTTGCCTCCACCAACTCTTGGGGAAAGAAGTGTTCGAGGAGAGCACTCTCAAACTCACTACACTCAGCAGGCTCAACATTCTCACCTCGACTATTTTCCTATTGGTTATACCAGACGTTCGCCACATTCTTAAGCTAATGAGAGGTAAGTTCAAATCCCTCAACCTAGGTTGCATGCATAACCTTTATGACCTTGTATATATCATTGATGAAGTTCTGTGGAACCTCATCAACCTTTGACTATGTGTACACTAGCGGGCTCATCCTCAAGAAGTCTCTGAGCCTGGTTGTAGCAGTGGGCTCTTGAGAGCTAGAGCTAGGGGGTTGTGGACCTCGCTTGCTATTCTGGGAGGCCACTAGCTGGGTGAGCATCGTAATGGCTCCCCTAAAGTCTGGCTCAGAGATGGGGGCTAGCTAAGCAGGAGGCGCCTGTGGAACCCCAGCAGTTTTCCAGTTCGACCTTGTCCTTTCGTCCCTGTCTGAGTAGGGACCTCTAGTGGGGGATTCTCAGTGTTTGGGGCTAAGGCATCTTGTTAGGCAGTAGTACTTTTAGGAGGCATGATATGAAAATATGTAACACACAAATCAGAAAAGAGTTTTATAGAGTTAAACTCTATCGCACAAACTCAGAATACCAAAGAAGTGTAACCATTCCTAATGTCCTACACCCTCCTGCTTATAAAGTATGGTGCAGAAGACACCCATAAACAAGACTCTACTAGACATAACTTCATAGACTCCCTAGGACACTTGAACTCTGTGCTCTAATACAAGGTTTGTCATGCTCCGGGAGGGTACCCCTGGCGTGATCGGCACTTAAAGAACCATTGTTGATTCCCCAAGAGAACCACCTGGGCTCATCGTCACCTCTTACTCAACAACGGAAGAATACTTAAATAAAAGCATTAAGGCAAAGATAAAAACGTCATAAAATAATCTCCAAAATAAATCAAGTCTGGAAAGTTATAACACCCCACACACACACTACAAGTATTTGCACTATACATATGAAACATGATATGGACTTTCAAATTAGTGCCAATTTTAAAAGTGTTTGCATCTCATGTTAAAGGGCGTCATGTGTATCTAAAGTTTAAGGAAGTTACGTGTATACATGTTTTGCATCGGGTTAAGAGGACTAAGACCCTAAACAAAGGAAAATAATTGAAGTGCTTGTAGGAATTAGGAAGCTAGCAGGTGAGTTAGCTACCTGCTTACCTTGAATTTGCGAGTTAAACGAAGACGAGACCCGACATCGAAAGGTAGCAAAAAGATGTAATGTTATGCTGTCCGTTTGTTTGTTGCATAGAATTATTGTGTGACCTATTTTGTGGACTGTTATGAGACTGGTGTGATGCTAAGACAGGCTGTACATAATATGTAGATGTTAATGTCCATTAGGAAATACAATTAAAGGCAAGACAGTGGGTAAGTACGCTCG
>DF364632.1:4946-19867 GCA_000787875.1 Solanum virginianum | reverse complement strand
AAATTAATTTATGTATTCATATCTCTTATTGTCATTTTTATTGCTTCCGTGACCAAGGATGTGTAATGATATGTTATGAGGCTTGTTTGGGATTCCTTCAGGTTCCCCATTCGCCGATCACATCTAGGCCCTAGGCCTAGGTCATGATAGTATACTATCACACAAATATCACACAGAAGCCGGAAGGCTTATCAATTAAGACCTTCATAAAAGGTAAGATAAAAAAGAACAAGGGCAATACCTACCTTCAAACAAGAGACCAACCTTGATATTGCCAAAAGTTCACAAGTAGTCAAACACCACCTTATCGAGCCCCCCTATGCCTAGAAGGTACACATCACGCAAACAAAACTCGTACAACATCCCATTACTATCGATAGGTACAAATAAATATGCTGGTGATAGGTAATGCACATGAATGAGAGTTATACGGTAAAAACCAGTAGTACCATTAGTGCCTAATGTCTCATATCAAGGTATATACATCCACTTTAGTTCTTGTCAGAAAGTAGGGCACATGCGCATCTCGGAATCACCATGGGGGGCTTGGGAATGCCTCTATATACCTACTTGGTTTCGATCCAGGTCTTATCTCAATATATATATATATATCCTTGATATTTTAGGATCTGATCCGCCATGATGGCTGGAGATAATAAGTCAAATCAATATAAGAAGGGTCGGATACTCACCGACTGAGTCAAAAATATAATGAGCGCATCCTAGATGCCTCCTCTTCAAATCTCAAGTAGCAAAAGGTAGTACAACGCCAATTTACAAAATCAGTAGAAAATAGAGTGGGTGAACGCATGATTTTCTCAAAACAATGTCAAGAACCAATGCATGCACCCGAGGTCAAACTACAGTCATGCATGAATGGGTAACTAATGCAATGCATGCCATCACCAACATCCAGCCAACATGCACAATCACATACGAAATCTTACCATAAGTACCTAACTCCTAAAAGAACATACCTCAAATTAGATACATGTTAAGAGAACACACCTCAAATCAGCTTCCATACCTTTGTCCAAAATGAGTGTTGGGCAGCATATAAAATGATCCAAAATGCTATTTGTAACCAGATGGCTTTTGGTTAAAACCTTTGTCTAGCATCTAGACCTCACACTAAAGAACTGAAGAGGATTGTAGTTGGGGAAATCAACAAAGGTTAAGACATAGATGTTACTTTCTAACAAAATCAATGGGTATTTTAGAAGTTGCTGAGACCTATATATTTGTATCTTCCTTAGGGATACAAAAGACCATATACCAAAGCTACAACAAGGTCAAGTTCTTTAAATGATATCTTTTGCATTTGTGATGTATGTGCAACTTCATTTACTCTCAATGATATCTTTTGCGCTTGTGATGATAACAATCTCTGCAATCTTCAGAAGAGCCGCTAATCATCTATTTCTTGTTGTCAGGTACGTCATCGGTGGAGTGTCTTGCATGGAGCCTGGAGTGCTTTGTGTCATGCCCAAAACTGTTCCTCTCTTTGGATCATGCTGTCTGATGCACAGGTGCCAAACTTGGGTGATCTTTCAGTTGAGAGCCTCTTTCATGACAATTTACTCCACATTTACGATCAGAGACTTCATAGTGACCCAAAGTAGAATCACATTCGTAGTGCCTGACTATACAACGATGAGATGCCATTGCCAACTCCACATTTACGATCAGAGACTTCATAGTGACCCAAAGTAGAATCACATTCGTAGTGCCTGACTACGGTATTGATGACTTCTTCTCCTACGCTTATCAGAACTACTAGGAAAACCATCATTTCACTGTCAGAGTGACAAGTCACCTTGTCTCTACTAGCAGATGAGGAGCGATGACTTTTCTCCCTTTTTTTCTCAACATGGAGGTGCTTTCTGTGCATTTTGCAAGCAAAGCTATCATCAAAACAACTTTTACATGGTTCCCTCTCCTTGTGGAACCTTCCTGTTGCTACATGGAGGTGCTTTCTGTGCATTTTGCGAGCAAAGCTATCATCAGAACAACTTTTACATGGTTCCCTCTCCTTGTGGAACTTTGCTGTTGCTTCTCGATCATTTTTGGGGCAATGGTCCTTAAAGTTAGGCTCAGCTTGAAAATATCGCCCTCTGCACAAGGTTAATTTTAATTAAAATTATAGTTTAATCAGACAACTGCAATATGAAAAAGAAAGTAAACTATAAGAAAATTAATTTATGTAGCTAAAAATTACCTTCCTATTTTTTTCATTCTAAATTCTCCTTTTATCTTCAGCAAGCTGAAGGCTCGTGTACTCATAGTGGTTGAATGGGACATCATCTTTGTTTCCAACTAGAAGCACCATACAACCCATTCTCATGATTTCTCTGCAAGAAGTTCCAAGATTGCAAATTCATTTGCATCAATTTGAATTTTAAATGATAAATAACGTCCAACTATAGATAAATGGGGTCAAGCAATCTTTGAACTAACTTACCCACGCAAAGGCATGCCAATATGCATATAAGGAGGAAGCATAGGTGTTTACGGAATTATACTGGCATTAAATGGAGCATTTCCATACATATTTGCAAATGGTCTTGGTGTGGAATATGTATTGTTAATCCAGAAAGGTGATCGATAGGCTGAAAATCCTCCCATAGGGATGAAGTTTCCTGATTAAGCACAGCCAAAGCAAAAAAATTACGCATCACTATGGCTACACAGTGAATTAACCAAACAAAAGTTCTACTACCTGTCTGAAGCATTGGATTTGGATTGGAAGCAAAAGCACACACTCGTATGAGATGGTCAGGAGAACCACACAAGTAACAATTACGGTCCTGCGAACCAAAAGCTACCATCAGTTTATGCCTATAGGCCTAACACTATAAAGCAACACGACTAAAATAATATGGACATGATAATGGACATCTTAGTACTATAGCAAATGTTTCTGATGATGCATCACATTATTTACACTTTAAGGCATCTCAAGTTCCTGCGTCTCTAGAGTTCTAATATGTCGTTTGGATACACGTATGTCACGCCCCAAGAGGGTAACCTAGGCGTAACTGGCACTAGGAGAGTATAGCTAGCAAGCGAACCACCTAGTCCCATCGCATTCATTCAATCCACTCATTTGCGGAAGATATTAAGAATTAAAAGGGCTATCAGTGGGCTACAGGCTATCATAAGATCTATTATTCGGTCTATCACACGGGCTAAAAGTAAATCAACAATCTCAATATAAGTAAGAAATAAGGAAATAACTTCTACTTCAACTATCAACTGTCTATGTCTATGAAGCCTCTATAGCTAGTGTCTATAAAGGTACCATGATAGGCCATGGCTACCGCAATCAAAATAAATGACATCAAAATAGAAAATAAAGAATAGATATGTCCTCCGAAAGCAGGGGAAGACTCACCAAGTCTGGCAATCACGAATTTCTTAACCTCAACAATTAGGCTGCTGAAGTCCTTGGTCTACAGAATCTGCATCATAAAATGATGCAGCGCCAAAAGGGGGCGTTAGTACGTGGAATTTACTGTATGTAAAACAGACTAAAGTAAACAATAATGCCATACATAATATAATGGCATCAGCTCATCAATCACTCAACCTCACTCAGAGTAAGGAACATGACTCTATCGCATCACTATCCATGAAGACATCAAGCTATCAAGCAATCTCGGAGTACTATCAGCATGAAATGTATCTGGGATTTTCTATAATCGAAAATCACCACCTATGAGATAGTGATGATACAACGATGAGATGCCATTGCCATATCCATTCAGTACCTTGCTAGGGTAAAGGACGAGTTTGTCGGGATCCCAAAGAAGTCTGTCAAGTCTTGTGCGGGACAAGGAAACATCTGCTTTCACGGTCCAATCCTCTCCTACGCTGGCCATGTAGTTAATGAGTACGAGTGGGACTTACTCTTGCCCATTTTGGTGCTAATACTCCTCCCAGGACTCAATATGCTCATAAACCAAGCCCCCTTCAGGCAGGGACCTCATCTCATCTGACAATCTATCAACTCAAGGAATAAGTTCTTCCTCTCAAAGCTAAGGTCCCACTCATTTAGCCTGCTCTAGACATTACCCCTAAGTTCATTCTTGAAATCTTTTACAAAGAATTCATGGAGGGTAAATATATAATCACACAATAATACATGTAAATAGTTAATTCAAAATATGATGATGATCAATTTAAGATATTATATAGATATTAAAGAGAAATTTTAAGAAAATCTTCAAGAATTAAAATTCAAGACCTATAGACTATCAACCTGCTACATGCATTGCAGCATATGGAAGAACAATTCCATATTCTGGGTAGCCTTTACATACCTGGGATGAAGATTGTACAAATCTTCAGGGAAATCTTGACCTTTCACTTGGATACCCTCAAGCTATCTCTTCTTCTCCTCTCAAACTCTACGTTTAGACTTAGAAGAATGTGGATTTTAAAAATCCTTTCATACGAATTTAGGCTTAAAAACTCATTTTGGGACTTAAAAATAGGTTGGGAATAACCAAAATACCCTTCCCAAAATTAAAAGAAAAAGTTTTAAAATCTGTACACTGATCTGTGATGCACCAAGGGTGCGGACCACTGTATCTTGCGAAATTTTTCCAAAATTCAATTCTCATCGAAAAATTAAAAAAATTTCCTAAGTGTATCTCTGCGTCCCCTCCGCATCGTGCTAGGGATGCAAATAAACACTATTTTTATATTAATTAGCAAAAATTATTTTTCGACCCGATTGCTCTTAAATCGGGTTGAGATCATTTTCCCACTCAATTCTCCGCGCTGATCTCAAATCCAGTCTCAGATTTTCTATCAGAGCTTTGGAAAATGCATTGTGCGCATGATTACATTTTAGGGGTGTTTCGATAATTTTACGGGGTGTTACATCATGTCCCCCTTGGGATTATTATCCTCGAATGATGAGTTTAAGTAGAATACAAGCATGAGTGGCCTCAAAACTCATCTTATTCCTCACTTGGGAACTCTCAAACTCTCAACTATCCATCACTTATCTATCTCTATCTTAGACTTGGGAATAGAATCGAATTAAGACATTAACTCAAAGAAAGAAAATTTCAATAGAGTTAAGGATAGAAACATTACCTTCGACATTATCATCATTCGACACGAATAGGTGCGGGTATTTGTGTCTCATTGCTTCCTTAGCTTCCCATGTAGTTTTTTCAACAAATTGATTCCTCCATAGAACTTTGACAGAGGCTATCTCTTTGTTCCTTAGCTTACAAACTTGTCGATCAAGGATTTGGACTGGAATTTCTTCATAAGATAGGCTATCCTTCGCTCCCATACTCTCAATAGGAATTGGTAAGGCAGGGTCTCACAAACACTTCTTCAACATTGAAATGTGAAACACGGGATGGACTCATTCTAACTCGGAAGGCAAGTCTAGCTCATAAACGACCTTCTCAATCCTTCTCATAATCTGATATGGTCCGATATAACATGGACTCAACTTTCTTTTTTTGCCAAACCTCATGACACTCTTCATAAGCGACACCTTCAAATACATCCAATCATCTACCTCAAACTCCAAGTCTCTTCTCCTCATATCTGTGTAAGACTTTTGACGACTCTACTTTGTTTTGAACTTTTCTTTGATAACATTTACCTTCTCCATAGACTGGTGAACAAGATCAGGTTAGATCAATTCAGCTTTACCAACCTCGAACTAGCCAATCGGCGATCTACATCTCCTCCCATATAATGCCTCAAAAGGGGCCATCTGAATGTTGGCATGGTAGCTATTGTTGTATGTAAATTCAATCAATGGTAGTTGGTTATCCCAATTACCTTTAAAATCGATGATGCAAATTCTTAACATATCCTCCAAGGTCTAAATGGTACGCTCTGCCTGTCCATCTGTCCGAGGGTGAAAAGCTATGCTCAGATGTACTTTTGTACCCAATCCTTTCTAGAAAGATCTTCAAAATTGAGAGGTGAATTGAGCTCCTATGTTCGATATGATGGAAAAGGGAAGCCCATGCAACCTTACAATCTCATGAATGTATAGTCAGGCATACTCCTCAGTTGTATTAGTTGTATTGACTGCCAGGAAGTGGGCTTATTTATTCATCCTATAAACAATCACCCATATCGAATCATGCTACTTTCGGGACCTTGGTAAACCGGTAATGAAATCCATGTTGATAATCTCCCACTTCCACTTATGAATTTCAAAGTTCTGAGCTAACCTTTAAGGTATCTGATGTTCAACCTTAACCTGTTGACAATTAGGACACTTAGAGACGAATTCAACAATGTATCTCTTCATTCCGTTCCACTAATAGACTTCCCTCAAGTCATGGTATATCTTAGTAGAACCAGGATGGATGGAATATCTGGAGCTATAAGCTTCAGCCATGATCCTCTCTTGAATACATCAACATCAGACACACACAATCTTCCTTCATACCTCAACACCCCATATCCCCCTTTGGAGAAAACCATCACTTTCTGCTTGTGAACCACTTCTTTTAATTGGAACAAGATAGGGTCTTGGTCTTACTTTTCTTTCACTTATGACACTAAGGATGAAGCCGAACCATTCTGAACATTGATCCCGCCTTCGTTTTTCTTCTCAAGTTGCACTCCCTGTCAAGCCAATCTATGCACCTCCTTAGCTAGCTCTTTTTTCTCTTCTTCCACATGGGCAGTGCTACCCATAGACATCCTACTAAAAGCATCGACAATAATGTTAGCCTTACCTGAGTGGTAGAGAATGCCCATGTCATAATTCTTAAGCAACTCCAAGCACATCCTCTATCGTAGGTTGAGTTCTTTTTGGATGAACGCGTACTGCAAGCTCTTGTGATTAGTGGACATATCCACATGCGCTCCATACAAATAGTGATACCAAATCTTAAGTGCGAATATCACCACAACCAACTCGAGATTGTGAGTCAAATAATTCTTCTCATGGACCTTAAGTTGCCTGGAAGCATAAGCTATCACCTTCCCTCTCTGCATAAGCACACAACCCAATCCAACTCTGGATGCATCACAATATATCACAAAGTCCTCTGTCCCGTCGGGCAAAGTTAGAACTGGGGCTATAGTCAATCTAGTCTTCAACTCTTGGAAACTCTTTTCACATTCCCCAGACCATTAAAATTTGGCTTTCTTCTGAGTTAGCTTAGTCAATGGTGTTGACAAAGAAGAGAAGCCCTCAATAAATCTATGGTAGTACCCTGTTAAACCCAATAAACTTCTTATTTTCATCGGAGAAGTTGATCTTGGCTAGTTCTTAACTACTTTAATTTTCTGAGTATCCACCTGACTACCATTTCCCGAAACAACATCGCCTAGGAAGGCCACAAACTTGAGCCAAAAGACACACTTTGAGAAGTTCGCATACAACTTATGATCTTTGAGCATTTGCAAAACCACTCTACGGTGATTAGCATGCTCACTTTCATCCTTTGAATAGACTAGAATATCATCAATAAACACGATCACTAACATATCAAGATACGGTCTAAATACCCTGGTCATCAAATCCATGAACACTGCAGGTGCATTCGTCAACCCCAAGGAGTGACCAAGAATTCAAAGTGGCCATACCGTATCCTAAAGGATGTCTTAGGAATGTCACTTTCCCTCACCTTCAATTGATGGTAATCCGAGGTCTATCTTGGAGAAGCAAGTAGCACCCTAAAGTTGGTCAAAAAGATCATCTATCCTGGGAGAGGATACTTATTCTTTATCGCGACCTCATTTAATTGCTGGTAGTCTATGCACATTCTGAGAGACCCATCTTTCTTACACATAAATAGGATAGGAGCACCCCAAGGTGAGATACTAGGCCTTATGAAACCTTTCTCTAACAAGTCATTCAATTGTTCTTTCAATTCTTTCAACTCTACGGGGGCCATTCTATAAGGTGGAATTGAAATGAGTTTGGTCTCGGGAAGAACATCAATCCCAAAGTCAATCTCCCTATCAGGAGGGACTCCAGGTAGATCGTCAGGAAATACCTTAGGAAACTCATTCACAATCAGCACAAACTCAAGAGTAACATATTCAACATCATCAGACTTCACTCGCACGAGGTGGTAACACAACCTTTGGTGATCAACTTTCTGGCTCTAAGATAAGAAATAAACTTGCCCTTAGGTGCAATAGAACTCTCTTTCCACTCTATAACAGGCTCATTAGGAAATTGAAACTTAACAATTTGGGTTCTACAATCAACATAAACATAACAAACATGAAGCCAATCCATGCTAATATCACATCAAAATCAACCATCTCCAACTACCAAGTTAGCTAAGATGTCTCTATGATAAATGGACACTACACAATCCCTAAAAATCTCTCAGCTAATATGGACTCACCAGTAGGAGTAGAAACAAAAAAAGGTTCAAGTAGAAACAAAAAAAGGTTCAATCAAGCACTTTGGAAGAATTCTAAACTTACTAGCCATATAAGGGACAAAGTGGCTATCGGATCAAGCAATGCATAACAATCAAAGGTAAAGACTCGAAGCATACCCATAACAACATCTAGTTCAGCCTCCTGATCCTATCGATTACCCATCATATAAAGGTAGTTCGTCCCGCCTCTTGCACCAGTAATAGCACCCCTCTGCTGATTGCCCGCTGAAGGGGCTGTGGATGACTGTGGTTTGCTACTCCCCTCACCTCATCTCCTCTTTGGACAGTCATAATTGAAGTGACCAATCTGTCCACATGAATAGCAAACATCTCTCCCACACGATACTCACCCAGATGAAGCTTACCACACCTATCACAAGGTGGCTTTCCCCTTGCACCTTGGGTGATACTAGCCTGAGATTGTGCACCCTAAGCCCTGTAGTTTTTGTAACCCTGAGATTTTTTATCGTACCTGTTTGGCTAAGCGGGCGTACTCGCTGCAGAAGGTGTGTGATAAGATGATCTCTTCTGAAAGTAGGACTTGTCGCCCTTATTCTATCTCTGCTGGCTAGGCTTATGCTCAGCTGATTTCGCCTTTCTGTTGATCTTCTCCTTTCTATCTTTCTTCTTATCTTCCTTTGTTTATTGGGCATACACCATAATTCTGGAGATGTTCACGCCGAGGATCAACAAATTCGCCTTATACTCTTTCTGCACATGTCTGCCCAGACCAGACACAAACTTCCTCATCCTTGTCCTCATGTCTTGCACAATTTCTGGAGCATACCTGGACAACATAATAAACTTGAGACTGTACTCTTTCACTATCATTCCTCCTTGCTTTAGGTTCACAAACTCATCCACATACAAAAGTTCATTTCTTTTCCAATCAATTTCTTTTCTCGTTATAAGAGAAAATACATGTAAGATGCCAGCCTTCTTGCAAAAGGCAAAGGGTCAACAGAGCACGAGAAAACTGATAGGATAAGAGAAAGGAGCCACCTTCAGACTAGGAGAGAAATTTAAACGGATACCTGAGTCACCAAAACACCAGTCGGAACCAAGAAAACAACTATATAAGGAGAAGGTTTCCGAAGAAGGTAAGCATAGCTTCTAAGAAGCATGATTGCAATCAAGGTCTTTCCAGAACCAGTCTCCAAGTATACAATGGTGTTCTGCTTTAACGCAGTCTCGAGGGCTTCCAACTGGTAACTATATAACAAAATAAACATATAAAAAAGTTCATTTCTTTTTCAATCAATTTCTTTTCTCATTATAAGAGAAAATACATGTAAGATGCCAACCTTCTTACAAAAGGCAAAGGGTCAACAGAGATCTGTTGGTTTCTAGAGACTGTAACATTAGCTGGCTCCATTGATATGTTGTCTACATTAACATAAAACCAGACAAACATAAAGAAAATGAAAACCAAGTGATCATACATAAAGCAACATATTTATCTACATGACTAAGAAGAACCAAAATTCAAGAGAAGTTTACAAATCACAATCAGGAAAAAAAAGGATATATATATATGGGGGTGAGAAAAAATAATTCAAAATTTACTTTTTTGACTTTTTTTGATTAGTCATTAAGTTAAGAAGTCAAAAGATTTTTTTGTGTGATTATAAGATCATCTATAATCCTAAACTTGGCAAGAATTGTCAAACATACCCCAAAATATAGATTATAAGAATTAAATTCAAAATAGACTTTTTCAGTTTCATTAGCCAAAAAAAATGTATCAGGATCATTTGTATAATATTAGGATATATACGAGTCACTTTTTGAACGAGGGATATATCAACTCAAAATAGCAAAGTTGAAGGTATGTCAATTCCTTTGAAGGAAACCTCATTGGCTAAGAATTGAAGTGCAAAACCATTAAAGACACCAACAAGCAACCAAGTAACAAAGATGAAACCATAAAATTCTCTAAGAAAATGTGATCATATATAAAGCAGCCTATTTATCTACATATCCTTTGTATCATTTCAAGAAACACAGTAAAAACAAAATCCAAGAGAAGTTTACATATCAAACTAGGGAGAAAAATAAGATTTTGATAGTAAAAACACATATAACCAAAGATTTAACCCCTCATGTAAACATCTATTTAAAAAAAATGCATAAAAAAGTAATCTTTATGAAAAAAGAAACATAAAAATAATCAAGAAACGTCACTTGCTGGAGAACTATAAAAGTGTTTGCCAATTTTTTTTAGTGTTTAGTGAAGAATAAATAATGAGATAGAGGTCTATTATATAGCAACGAAAAAAATACATCCTCCCACCCCCCAACAACCCCCCAAGGCAGAATATAGTAACTAATTTATACATTAATTATTCTTTTTTCCTATATCATCCATGAGAATATACTTAATACTAATCGAATTTGTTCTTCTACAAAAGGAAATTGTGATAATGACAAGAGTATTTATGTAATTTATTATGTGAATTCTATTGATAATATGAAATATTAAATATTTTAAGAACTTCAAAAATAAAATTGTCCTTTTGCAAAAGACCAAAGAAGAATTTTTTTTTCAAAAATTAAATTTATATGACTGATTTTTTTTTATCCTTAGTATGAATGATGACTCATACATTTGAACAAACTAGTCTATACTATATTAAAGCATGAAGACCATTAGAAATGTTGTTTGAACTTTTTGCCCTTCATTAAAATACTATTCTTTTGACAAAATCGTCATTTCACTATTTTTCTTAATTTATTGTTTAATCTTTTATTTATTTATTTTCAAGATTCACTTTTGGATTAGAAATTTTTTATATTTAGAATTCACTTTTGATTTACGACTATTTTAAGTAAATAATTAAAAAAAAGTTTGACTATCAAATATTTTGTTAATAAAAATGTGTAAAACAACAAATTTAAAAAGAAAAAATCAGTATAATTATGTTGAAAATATTAAACTACTCTTTTTATATTTAGGAAGATTTTGTTGCATTAAATATTAATCAATTAATTATTTAACCCTCTAATTATTCAACTCTAAATTATTATTTTATGTATTAAAAAATTATTAACATATCTATATTATAAGCTATTGAATTGATTTTCTCATATTTGTCGTTTCGCAAAAGACTAAACTATTGCATCAAACTAATAGTATTTATTTAATTTTGTTTACATGAATATTGTATTTATTTAATGACAAGTACTGTTTGTATATAATTTTTAAATTAACGGGACACATACGTGTAAAACACATACATTAAACTAGTGTATATTAAAAATGATAAATCCTATTAAACTATTTTTAATAAATATGGGATAAATAGTATATAGTATTAACTAAATTATTACTTATGTCCACCAACTAAAATTAATTATCTAAAATTATCCCTTACTTAAATGAAGAAAGTTATTTAGTAGTCCAAAAAGCCCCTTTAAAATTTATCCATGCAATATTTTATAGATCATTTTGCAAGAGAAACTGTAACGTCTCATTAAGTTGTTGCTGTTATGTGTATAATAACTTTATCGCAAATACTATCAATTCTGTCTTTCTTCTCAAATTTCAACAAAATAAACCAAATCCATGGCTTTATCTTCTTTTTTTGCGAGTGATTCTGTCACAACCCAAGCCTGAGCCCAATCTACAGCCTGTAGAAGCATCTACGACCAGTAGATGGGTCCATCAAATCTGAAACCAAAAAGTAGATTTATCTGAAGTTTTTCTATGAGTTAACAGTATGGGCCGTACATCAAACCACGACCTATAACTCAGCTCGTAACTCACCTCTACTCTTGTAGTCTGCAGGGAAACGACCGTAACCTTTGACTCCGAACACCAAATGTGGTGAAATTAGTGGAATTAGAAAGATAATTCAAAGACTTTTCATTTGGTAGGTTATGGGCCACTTAATTCTTTGTGTGCTAAGAGTTATGATCATTTACAGTTGAATCCTTGTATAATCTAAAACTAGAAACTCAATTTATAAGAAAGTTTACTGAACTCCGCTAAGTACTAGAGGTCTCTTATGATCCTAATCCACTTCCCACGTATAAGAATGAGGCTTAAAATATAAGTACATATAATAATAGAGTTATGTGGTGTCACAAGATCCTTCCAGAAGGGATAGGGTATGTAGAAAAATTGGAGTATCTTGATGTCAGCTGTACGGTAATCCCACGGCTTTCGTCTTCCATCTTCCGGTTGAACAAGATTAAAAGATTGAATCTAATTACTGCAAATCAATAGATGGAGGACTTCCAGAAGACATTGGATCCTTATCCTCTTTGGAAGTGTTGAATCCATGTGGAAATGATTTTGAGCATTTGCCTCGAAGCATAGCCCAACTGGGTGCTCATTGATCCTTGAACTTATCACATTGCGACAAGATGAAAGAGTTTCCATGTTTCACGGGGATGCCAAAATTGGATAGTTAGAATCTGAGTTACTGCAATTTAATAGATGGAGGACTTCCGGAAGACATTGGATCCATATCCTCTTTGTAAGTATTGAATCTCAAGGGAAATAATTCTGAGCATCTGCCTCGAAGAATAGCCCAAGATGGTGCTATTTAATCCTTGGATGTATCAGATTGCAAGAGGCTCGTGCAGTTGCCAGAATTCCACAGTAATTAGAAACAATAGATGCACATTAGACGAAATTAAATATTCGATCTGTAATTCACTATTTCAGAATATCTCATTGTTGCAGCATGACATCTCTGTTTCAGATTCCTTGTCACTTAGAGCGTTTATGAGTTGGTCATGGCATATCCCAAGTTGGTTCCACCATCAGGGAATGTATACAGTCGATTTTACAAGGAATTGGTATGTATCGGATAAGTTCTTGGGATTTGCTGTATGTTACTCTGGCGAATTCATTCATGACACCACACCTTATTTGTTTCCATTATATGATGATGGGACATCGTGGATGTCCCAACAATTTGCCGTATCCAACTATTCAGATTATGCTATTAATTATTTGTTAGTACCTCTTGCTGGCTTATGGGATGAATCTAAGGCACATTACTATAGGTGCTTTGCGTTATATTCCACTAGAGAAATCCATGAGTTTGGAGTTCATTTGTTATATAAAGATGAGCTTCACATTGGGATGAGGAGGAGCTGAGATGTAGAGGGAAGTCACTCCTCCAATAAGAAACAAAGGTCATAGTTTCCGAGAACGCTATGATTATAGGCATATACCTGCTCTCTGTCGCTTTATATATCCACATTGATCTTGAGAAAGGAATATAATCACATTTTCCATTTAGGAGGTAATAGGACCTTAGTTAAGCTAAGTGTATACCTGAGATTTCGATCAGGGTACTTATGCATTATCTCAATTTGAAATTTAATCTTCAAACTCGATTATATGGAGATCTGAAAGTACTTTTCAATTTAAACCTTAGATAGGTGTATGCCTAAATTTGTTTTTTTTTAGGTATTCTTTAATTTAGGGAAGTACTTAAAAGAGTTTGTTTATGTTACCCAAACACTTCTGAAATTTAAAAGTGGTTAAAATCTAAAAACAAAAAAAAAAAAAAGCCAATCCAAACATAATTTTATTTTAAAGGATGTCAATCACACATGCATAATGTACCAAGTGCTATTTTCTACCAAATGGAAATGGCAAAACTTGACGCCATTCAGAGTGAGTCCATAACCATAAATGAAAAGAGTTATTAGTTAATTATAATTTTTCTTCCTGGAAACTTTTCATAATGTGCTGTTATGTGTATAATAACTTTATCGCAAATACTATCAATTCTGTCTTTCTTCTCAAATTTCAACAAAATAAACCAAATCCATGGCTTTATCTTCTTTTTTTGCGAGTGATTCTGTCACAACCCAAGCCTAGGGCTAGACGTAACACGACGAATGCAAAGTTCAAAGACATCCCAAACAAGCCTCTTAACATGTCTTGTACACATCCATGGTTGCGGGAATGAAAATAAACATCAAGAGTCAAGTATAAAGAGGGAAGCGGGACTAAGGGAAGACTTTCATAAACATAGAAACATAAGAAGAGTCAAGCTCAAAAGCATATACAAACTTAGTATCCAACAATACCTCTACTTTAGAATGGAGTGGGGGCCAAGACACTTCCCAGGGTCACCCTCATGATAATAAATATCCAACATAAAGAAGGAGTCTCAACATAGCATGAATAAAATAGAGATTGCCCTCATAGTTGAGGACTCACCAAAGCTTTCTTTAAGAATGAACTAGCCACGTGGAGGAGGATGATTGATAGGAGCTCCGGTCCCTACGTGGTAATATCATGTAGGCATAAAAGTGTGCATTAGTACTAATGTATTAAGTATGTGGGATACAATACAACAAGTATCATGAGCATAATAGTCAAGATGCATAACCATAGTCAATAGACATGAGCTCATCATGACATGTATATGAGTACTTAGGTGTAACATACTTGCGACGAATCATGCTTGCATATCTTGCTCAACACAATAAAGTGGTATGCATATTCCATTCAAATATCTTGAACTAGAGGGTGAGGCATACAACATAGTTCATATC
>DF364633.1:0-25586 GCA_000787875.1 Solanum virginianum | reverse complement strand
TAAAGGTTTCCTATCTACATCCCTCCCTACCAAATATGGAGAGTTACTTTGAGCTTGTAGTGCAATCAAGAAAAGAAAGATGTTGTAGCTGATCTTATAGAAGAGGTCAAAGAGGAGTTGGTGGTGGGTGTACACCATTTGGAAAGATTGAGGGTTGGGTTAAGTAAATCTAATGATGGTGGTGTTCATTTTCATAATGGGGTTGGATCTTCTATGGTCGTTGATGCCAAGGAAAAACAAGACTTGGACCCATCATTGGTTAAGTAGAAGGGGTTAGTTGTCGAAAGGAAGATAGAGGTTTTCTCCTAAGGGGGAGATGGTGTAATTTGGTACCATGATCAATTGCATGTTCCAGATGTTGATGATCTTAGAGAGATGATTAGGAGTAAAGCCCACAACTCTCTTTATTTGGTACATCTAGGATACACCAAGAGGTATCGGGATTTGAGGGATATGTATTGGTGGCATGGTATTAAGATGGACATAGCTATATTTCTATCCGGATGCTATAATTGCCAACAAGTAAAGGTGGAACATCAAAGGACCGGTTAATACATTGACATTCCTACTTAGAAATGGGAGGATATGAATATGGACTCCTTAATGGTTAAGAATACTTTTAATGCTGAGAACTATGTTAAGTTATATATCCGAGAGTTGGTTAGATTGCATGGTGTATGCCTATTATATCAGATTGTGGTACCCAATTTACTTTTTACTTTTAGAGATTGTCTCAAAGGTGGCTTGGCACTAGGGTGAAGTTAAGTACCGCTTTTCATCCTCGAACCAATGGGCAAGCCAAAAAGACAATTCAAACTTGGAGGACATGTTAAAGGATTATGTGTTAGAATTCAAGAGAAGTTGGGATGATTATCTACTACTTATCGAGTTTTCCTATAACAATAGTTTTCATGCTAACATTGGTATGGGACCATTTGAACCTTTGTATGGGAGAAAGCGTAGATCCCCGGTAGGATGGTTCGAGTTGGGAAAGAAATAATCGATAGGCCCAGATTTGGTGTTGGAAACCATGAAAAGGTGAAGTTGATTAGGGAAAGGTTGAAGGCAGTGCAAAGTCATCAAAAGTCTTATTCGGATATTAGAAAGAGGGACGTTGAGTCTTTATTGGTGATTGGGTGTATATAAAGGTTTCTCCTATGAAGGGTGAAATGCATTTTGGTAAAAAGGAAAGTTAAGTCACTAGTATGTAAATCCTCATGAGATTGTTGAGCATATTGGCATTATTGCTTATAGGTTGGATTTGTCTTTGGATATGAGTTCTATTCACCGATGTTCCATGTTTCCATGAAAAGATTTTATGACATGAGATTTAATGACTATATGATTTTCTAGTGATGGGTATTGTATTGTGTCTTCACGTTGAAATGTATCATATTCAAGTGAAGCCTTTTAAGCTATGTTCTAGCCTATTCGAGGATAAATGTTCCCAAAGGGGGAGATGATGTAAGGACCCAAACCACATGAGCCCTTAGCGATGCTTAAAAAAATGGGCTTCCAAAGTTTTTGACCAAGGTGCCTCTCTAGGGTCACCTCCAGAAACCATGGAAAGGTCTATGAGCCATGAAGGGAGCATTGGTTTGACCTTTATCCATTTAAGTATTTTCTTGTGGCTTCAAGGAATGACCAAAGTCATATAGCCCTCCACTGAGCCCTTCATGGCTCGTGGTCCTAACCAGTAGCTGTGAAAGGGGCTCGTAGGAGGTGCCCTTTGTTTGAAAGACATTAAGTGGCTAAGGATGCCACCACAGGCACCTTTTATAAGCCATGCAACCCACAACAGCTTGTGGTGGGGTCATGTGAAGGCCTAGTTCCTAAAATATTTCTAAGTATGAAAGTATCGTCTCAAAAAATAGGCACCCTTAATAGTCACTTGTACAATTCGTGGAGCTCTATACGGCTCATTAAGATCTTTCGTAAGTATGCCCAAGTGACCCTTCAAGTTTTGTTCATTTAGATCTAGTCCTTTAACATCCCAAATCAGTTCCATGCTTTCCATATCACTCTATGTTCTCCATAATGCTTAGTTCCTCATTCACTTGTTCAAAACACTTTTGGAATCTTCTTTTCAAGCTTTAATCCAAGGATCTCCACGGAACCTTCAAAGTCAAGCTAAATTCACTTTCAACCCTTTAACCTAAGATTATTTATTTGGTTTAGGATCATCACAGGTCTCCTACATCAAGCCAAGTTCAATTGTATTCCATTGGCTAAGTTTTTCATATGAATTGGTAGAAGGGTAACTTTGAATGGTCATATATCCTTGTAGTAAATAAACTGGGTGGCCTACAACATACCAAACTGAAGTTTTTTTAATTAGCTTTCGAATGCCCATTTTCGTAAAGATAAACTAATACTGCTCCATTCTTATTCAAATTTATTCATTACACTTAGAAAATTATAATTTCTCTCTTCAAAGAACCCCTTTCAAAGTGTGCCATTGAAGATTCAACATAAAAATTCAAGAAAGGCTTTCTTCTCCAATAAAGTTCTTCTTAATTCTAAGTTATCTAAGGTATATGAGATTGATTCATGGTCCCTTTCAACCATGGAGACGCGAAACTCATTTTACTTCTTAATTTATAAATTTCAATCTTGCTTCAAATATTGGTCTATTAAATTATTGTTGATTTGATTCAATTGAGATATGACCTATGTTTAATTGATGTTTTTGAAGTGATTTTAGCTTGAATATGTTGAATTCCATTGGTATTATGAAGATTTGTATATGTGTGTCCCTTCTAAATGTTTATTTAGGCATGCATAATCTAAAGTATAATTTAAATATGAATTTCTTCATGGATTTACTTGGATTTCGTATTATATTGTTGATTTAAGTATGAAACTCTATTGCACATGCTATTCCCTCATCATTCATGGCATAGACATACATGAACATTGTTTTTTATGAAGTTTATGATATGGGCTAAGTCCCAATTATGATGATGTCTATGTTTTCAAGAAAAGTATGGGTATGACAAGAATATGATCACATAATGTCTATTATATGGCTCTTTGAGCGACGAGGGTGTTTTAGACCAAATGCATAAGTATGCAGGAGTTATTCCTATGCATGAAAGTTTGACATGAAGTATGATTTGACTTTTGCCCAGGTATGTATGATTATGAAGTATGTTTGGCTTCTAAGCCTAAGTATGCATTATTTTGATTTTACAAGACTTATGCCTCTTTTACAAGTACGCATATATATATGTATTCTCATGGGATATTGACTTAGCACTAAGGGGAATTGTGTGAGGGGGATATCCCTAAGGTTCCTTATATAAATTCTCAGGTCCCATAACTATGTGCCAAATATAGGTTTATGTTTATGCCCCTTTTAAGGGATGATTAATGTTAAGGATCTACCTTTGGTAAGTAGGTCACCTCTTTATTCGTTGTGGGAAAGATGATGGAATTCCAAGTTATAGCTCACTTGGTTTTATGTTGATTGAGGTCCTATCCCCACTATGTATAATGTATTTTGGTATTCATGCATCACAAATTTCATGGCATATTGATATATTATTCTTTCTTATATACTTCTTTCTTTATATGTGCATGTGTCATCTAACATTTAAATGCAGGTTAATAAGTTCATAAACATTTGCATGTTCATACTTAGTATATTCAAACATACTAACGCAAACTCCTTGCCTACATGATTTAGCCATGTAGGGACTAGAGACTATCTTCATCCAACTCTTGATGGTTAGCTTGAATTGTGAGAGTTGCTTTTGGTGAGTCTTATCATGTAAGGACAAGTCACCTTCTATCTATCTATTATGCTACTTTCCACTTATGTCTTTACTTTCAGGGTGAGTCGGGGACATTACTAGGCCTCTGTCCTATTCTATGACTTAGAGGCATTATTCGATAACATGTAAACTCTATATACTGGCTTATTGTGTGTTATGTTGTTTGCTTATGGAGACTATGATGATGTCTATCTCTTGATGTTGATGTTATGAAGACATGATCATAATAAGAGGTGGAAATGTGGAAAGTCCTAAGTTCTTTCTATCCCCACAACGTGAGTCATACTTACCCGCCCCTTAGTTCTTATGTGCTATGTGCTATGTGAATCATGCAAATCCCTCTCCTTATGACATCCTCATAGCATGAGTCATCCTTACCTACCCCATAGAACTATGTGTTTATTATTTAATCATGTGCTTTTGAATTGATTACGCATATATGGATGCTATGAGGTTTGTTTAGGGACTCTCGGGTTCCCATCAGCCATGTCACTCCTAGGCCCTAGGCTTGGATTGTGACAATCACTTTCCTATGCCCTTTATGGAAAAATACTGAACAAGCTGGTAGGTTGAGAGTGTTATTGTTTCTTTGATGAGTATTCGGTCTACAACCAAATATCAATAGCACTTAAAGATTAGGAAACCTTCACCTGCCCTTATGGCACTTTTCTTCCATGCAGATTCCTTTTGGGCTTTGCAATGCTCCAACCACTTTTCAATGTTGCATCATGTCAGTCTTCTCCGACATGGTCGAGCACACCCTCGAGGTACTTATGGATGGCTTCTCTATAGTGGATGATACTTTTAATGACTCTCTGCTCAATCTTTACAAGGTTTTATAACTCTGTGAAGAAGCAAACTTGGTCTTGAAATAGGCGAACTATCATTTCAAGGTCAAGGAGGGGATAGTCCTTGTCCATAAGATTTCTGACAAAGGAATAGACTTGGATTAGGCAAAGATTGAAGTTATTGAAAAATTTTCATGTCCTATTTCTGTAAAGGGGGTCCAGAGTTTCATAGGGCATGCATGTCTCTACTACTGCTTTATAAAGAATTTCTCTAAAACTACACACCCATTGTGCAAATTATTGGAGAAAGATACCATGTTTCACTTCGATGACGCATCCCTATAGGCCTTTGCCACCCTGATGGCCAAACTAATCTCTGCACTTGTGATAGTGACTCCAGACTAGTCTGTCCTATTTTAGGTCATGTGTGATGCCAGTGGGATCATTGTGGCTGTTGTGCTAGGTCAAAAGAGCAACAAGATTTTTCATTCCATATACTATGCCAGCAAGACTCTGAATGAGGCCCAAAAGAACTATATAATGACGGAGCAAAAGTTGTTTGATATAGTGTACACCTTTGATAAATTTTATGCTCATCTTATATGCATAAAGGTAATAGTACATACCGACCATGTAGCTTTATAATACTTGATGGCTAGAAAAACGCTAAGGTTAGATTGATTCGATGGGTCCTTCTATTACAAGAATTTGAATTTGAGGTCCAAGATAGGAAAGAAAGTGAAAACAAGGTAGCTGTCCACTTGTACAGATTGGAAGATGATTCCAGAGGTAATGATATGTTAGACATCAATGATTCATTTCTCGATGAGCAAGTATTGGCTACTTCTGTTGACATTATTCCTTCGTTTTCTTACTTTGCAAATTATTTTGTTAGTGATATTATGCCTAAGGGCCTCACTTTCTATAGAGGAATAAGTTGCTACTTGATGTGTGCAAGTGCTTTTAGGATGAACCCTTCTTGTTCAGACTTTGTGCTGATGGTGTCATCAAGCGGTGCATACCTGAGGTAGAGATGATGAGTATCATGAAGGTCTGTCATTCCTCTCTAGTGGACAACTATCATAGTGGCGCACACAGAGAAAAGAAGATCCTACAGAGTGGTTATTGTTGGGCCGCAATCTTTTGGGATACCCATGACTAGTCACAGAGCTATGATCAATGCTAGAGACAGGGAGATATCTCTATGCACCAGGAGTTTCCCATAACCGCAATTTTTGAAGTGGAAATATTTGATTTCTAGGGGATCAATTTAATGGGCCTATTTGTGAGTTTTTATGACATAAAATGCATCCTTGTAGCAGTGGACTATGTCTCCAAGTGGGTGGAGGCTATTGCACTGCCTGACAATGAGAGTAAAATTGTTTCCACCTTTCTACGGTAGAATATCTTCTCGTGAATTGGGACTCCTAGAACTATTATCAGCGATAGGGTTTCCTATTTCTGTACAAGATCTTTTATGCTGTGTTGACCAAGTATGGAGTGTGGTAGTATAAAGTGGCCACACGCTATCACCAGCAACCAAGTGGGCAAGCGGAGTAAAATAGAGAGATTAGGGAAATTTTGGCCAATACAGTAAATGCTACCATAACAGATTGGGACCATAAATTGGATGATGCACTGTGGGCCTATCAGCCAATTTATAACACAGTAGTTGGTATGTCCCTATATCTATTGGTGTTTGGTAAAGCGTTCTATCTATCGGTGGAGATGGAGCACAAGGCATTCTAGCTTTTGAAATATTGAATCTGAGTTGGAGTGATGCTATTAGCCTGAGACTTTACCAACTTAATAAGTTGGATGAGCTTTACCTTCGTGCTTATGTGAGAGTGTAGCGCTTTAAAAGGATCAGATGATGTTTTAGCAAGAAAAACACCTTGCATGATATAGTTTTAGTGTTAGTAACAGGGATTTGTTATACATCTCCAAGTTGAAGCTTTCCCCATGTAAACTTAAATCCAAGTGGTCTGGACCTTTTGCAATTGTACAAGTGTACCCCATAGTGCAATAGAACTGGGGGCCAAAGATGGGCATATTTTGAAAGTAAATGGATAGAAGGTGAAATAATACTTTGGTACCCCAGGTGACATTTGTGTAGTGGAGGAAACGTAGCTAACCAAGATGACTGCGTCGTGCTGTAATGTTAAATTAGGCACTTCATGGGAGGTAGCCCATGCATTGTCTTTTGTATTCTTAAAAAAGATCATTATCAAAAGTTGTTTGATAGTTCCAGGTGTGTCTAGGTATTGAACCAGATTAACATGGACATCAATAAGGAGGTTGATGTTGTACGAACCTGGACTGGAGGAAATTGAGCAAGGGAGCATCACAGGCATTTGCACAGTTTGTATGATACCACATAGACCGTCCAACAATTTGTGAAGCACAAAACTGGTAAAATGTACCAAGGATAAGTCCACGGACCTCTTCAAGAACCATGGGCACCACCACAAGCCGTGAGAGGTCACATGGACCAGGTAAGTTTTCGTGGCTCATCTATTTTTCCAGGTATGCCTACATGACAGTTCAATAGACTGTGGAACACTCCACAGACTAAGAAACCATCCATGCAAAAAAGGGATGAGTCAACCAGATTTGACCAAGAACATAAAAGCCCTTATTTTGTCCTAAATGGGCCCTCTCCTCATTTCCCCCTTTTCTCACCTTCTCACGACTCACTGTCGAACCTACTAATGTTCTGTGAAAATGCAGTACTTTTGATGCTTAAAACTTAGAATTTTGTGTGTTCTCAATGCGATGTTAGTGGGCTTTATGTGTTTTTTTGTTTTATTTGCAGGATTCTAGTGTTGGCTGTGATTTTCAGAAGATTTTGCAGAAGTTGTAATTTTTGATGCTGTATGACACCTTTTATAGGTCATAGAGCATTCTACAGGCCTTGAAGGAGGTCTCATGGATAATTCTAGTAAAGGGCTGATTTTTTGATGTTTGTTCTACGAACATGCAAACAGTTTGTGAACTTATTTATGAGTTATAGATCGTGTGTTGTGCCCTGAGGATCAAAGAAGAAGGACTTTCTGAATATTCATCAGAGGCAACCAACTATTGGCTGCAAAACACTTCACAGGCCATAGAGGGATGTCGTAGATCACAAGTCCAGTTTTGGAGCAACAATGTACGATTGCCCGATTATAAGGCATGGAACACAAGACGGCTTGTAACGTTATTCGTGAGACGTGCCAACCCAGTTATCCTATTTTATTTAGAACTTGTATTTTAAATATTATAAATAGATTTTAGGTTATTTTTCTTACAGTTTTATAGAGAGTTCGACTAATTAGAGTAAAATAGTAAGATTGAGTAGAGAAAACATTGGAGAGTTTTTGAGAAACACATACTTTGATTTGACCTTCTACTCTTGTGGTTCTCATTAAAGATTAGATTTAATTATGCTTAATTCAATTGTGTAAGCGCTCTATTATGTTATTTTAATTAATAAGTCTTGCATCTACACAAATCATGAGTAGCAAAATCCACAACTAGGGTTATGGGAACCATGAAGAACTAACAAGGTGAAATCAAATAAATTATAATTCTTAGAAAGTGTGCATGCATGTATTAATTAGCTCTCTTTGTTTTGCTTGTTTTCTTATGGTGACCAACATTAGAACTCACCTAGTGTTATTGACTAGACTAAGGTAGTAATGAATAGGAAACAATATTAATTAATAGGATTCGATTGATGTGTTCTCATCTAATCAATTGAACTGGGTGAATGGGAGGGTGTACTGGGACTAATAGATAAGGGTTAGTAATGTCACACTACGGAGATAGGCCAAATCACATAGTGAAATTTGTCTCTCGCCTACACCAAAGGGTTTGGTGAACTTAACTTACTGTCCTATATGCTACACACTAGAAAAGAATTAGGTTATCCAGTGATACTAAGTTAGAGAATCATGGGGAACACAATACCTTAGTTTCTCTCTATATTGGTTAAACTCTTATGTTAGTTAGGTTTATTTTCTACTTGTTATTACAATCCCCCTCTTTGGGGAGATAAGTAGGTTACTCACTCAAATTGCATTAATAGAATTCTCCTAAGTTCACGTATTCCCTATGGGTTCAACCCTAATCTTGATTAGGTTCTATTTCTTGACATCGACCGCTTTATCCTCCAAAAGGAGGTGTAACTTGGGAGACATAATGATTTTGGTGCCGTTGCCAGGGAATACAGCTAGACTTTGTTATTTAAGTGATTCGAGTATTAATCCTTATTTCTCACATTTTACATTTTTTTGTTGTTTTTGTTTCTTTTTCAGGGTGTATGTAGTGTATGCCTAACACACAAAGTCGAGGCAGACCCTTGACTATGTTTGACCTAGAGATCTAGGGACATAGATAAGAATGATCCAAGATAACACCAACAACACTGCTAATGCAGCTCTGAAAAAGAATGAGAATGAGAATGCTGACCATGAGAACCTCTTGAGGATATTGCTCCACAATTATCGGATTTCAATACTAACGCGTATCAGTGGAAGCAATACATGCTGAATCCTATGACTATAGAGGTGACTAGAGATATCGTGTTGCTACCATTATCGGATGACAAAAATTTCATAGTTTCGAGTGGGTTGCTTTAGATGCTACCAAACCATAGATTGTTTGCAGGCTTACCATTGGAGGATCCTCATAGCCATCTACACAATGTTGCATTTGTCTATAAGAGTGTGATGGGAACACAGAATCTGTCTATGGATGCTATGGGACTTTGTGTCTTCCCATTTTCTCTTATATGAAATATAGCGCTATGGCTATCTAAGCTCCTGCAGAGTTTGATCACTAGTTGGGATAAATTGCAAAAGGCCTTTTATCTCTTACAAGCAATATAACATTATGGCTATCTGAGCTCCCACAAAGTTTAATCACTAGTTGGGTAGAATTTCAGAGGGACTTCGTGGCAAGGTACTTCCCTAAACCAAAGAAGCTCAAGTTGGAGGACCAGATCAACAACTTTGAGCAACTTTCTGGTGACACGATTAGTACAACATGGGAGTGGTTTACTAAGTTCTTAAAGAGTGTCCCAGACAACAAGATTGTTGATGATGCCTTAGTGGAAATCTTCTACCGTGCCCTTGATGAAAATAGTCAGGCTTGTTTGATACCATTATGGGGGCCATGTTCTTATATCGGCCGTTTGCAAGGATCGCCGAAAGAATAGAGAGAGTGGTCAAGACCAATCGTGCATGGGGCAAAGAGATAGAGTATCTACCAAAAGTTCATGTGCTGTCAGTATTAGTTCGGAGCAAGCTAATATAAATGAAGAGATTATATAAGAGCTTGCTCGAATCCGTACAAGTATGGAGGTAATGATGAAGCAAAATCAAGAGCGAGTCAATGTAGTTGTTCATCAGCCTCTACGTCACCTATGTATGATGACCCATAGCATGAGGAGGATAATTATTTTATTACTGATCTGGCAGGGGTTTTTTGGACCAACACCTAAGGGTCTAATCAGTAGTATTAGTGCTAAGGTTAAGGAAACTAAGGTCGAAACTTCAATCAAGATAGAGCTTTCAGAGATAACCATGAGAGATACTATGACCAGAATTAGGGCCAAGATAGAGAAGCAAATTGGAGTCGCAGAGATGGTTGCAAAAGTGGTCCTTATGTGCTACCACATAACTGTGACATAGGTGCGAGTAGCCTAATAGTTGAGGAGATATTTGATCATCTGTTGGATAAAGCTAAGGCACAAGATGAGACTGAGGAAAATGAAATATGAGATTTCCAATATCAATCAAAAAATCGAGCCTCATTCTGTTGCATCAAATAGCTTGAGCAATAGTTTAGTCAAGTGTTGACTTAACTACGTCAGTGTCAAAGGGGTACACTGCCGGGCAACACAGTTTAAAATCCTAAGAATGAAGGGCAGTGCATGACGGTTACTACTCGTGATGGCAAGAGTACCATTGATCATACCATGCTAGTTAATGAGAATGATGTTTGAGAGAAGATAGTTATGGTTAAGGATGTGGATACTGGAGATGATCGAGGCAAGGATGGAGTGAGTGAAGCTGCTGATGCGTCACAGAAGCTGAAGTCCATTCCTAGGCCTCCTCCTCCCTTTCCACAAAGAATTAAAAAAAGGGAGAAGGAAGACATGTTTAAGCACTTTCTCTCCATGCTAAAATAACTCTCTATTAACATCCCTTTCATCAAGGAATTGGAGAGGATGCCAGGGTATGCAAAGTACATAAAGGACCTGGTTAGGAAGAAGTGCACTGTGATGTTGAATTACTGTAAGGTCCTTGGTCCAAAAGCTAGAAAATCCCCACGCATTTACCATACCCTGCACCATTAGAGATATAGAGTTCGCAAAGGCATTATGTGATCTAGGTGAAAACATTAATCTGATGCCCCTTGAGATCTTCAAGAAGCTAATATTGGTTATTGATGGATGATCACACAATGATGAAGCTTGTGGGGATATTGTATAATGTGTTTGTAAAGGTTGAAAAGTTCATATTCCTTGCAAACTTTGTGATCTAGATTGCGAAGTCAACTTCGACATCCCAATCATCTTTGGAAGACCATTCTTGGATACTGGTCGAGCACTGGTGGATATGTAAATTGGTCAACTCAGGTTTGGATTGACCGATAAAGAAGTTATCTTCAATATCTGTCAGTCTATGAAGAGGTCATATGATTCAAAGAAAGAGGTTTGGGTGGTTGGTGAAGTCTAAGTAACCAAGTTGTCCAAGTTATGCCACGACAATAAACTAGGCGCTACTTGGGAGACAACCCAAGATTTTTTATATAATAGTTGTAGTTGTAGCTTTGTTTTTAGTTTTCAAACTTGTAGGTATTTTGTGTCCTCGTATATTGGTTGTAAGTTTGGACAATAGGCTGATCGCATATAGGGTAACAATATGTTCTGTTAAGAATATGCAGTTACAGGGCTAATTCAGCCACTCTTGGCTGAGAAAGGCATTAGGAAGTGCCTTTACAATTGGTCCTATGGGCCATAAATCACTCTACGACCTGTACACCATCTCATCACGATCCAACTTTATGATCAGTGGATACCACTACGGGTCGTGAATGGAGCTCATGGATCTCGGGTAAATTTTTCAATTTTTGACAAAGTGTTGTGATCTTTACGACCAACCCTATGAGTCATAATTCATTTTACAACTCATCGATTGGACCATGAGACCCCGTCCTGATAATTAGGTTTTAGATGTTCTACAAAATTCCAATTCATGAGCCATAAAATACTCTACGGCTTGTAATCGGGGTTTTATAGAGACTAGGCCCATCAGTTGTTGACTGACCCGATAAAAGTATAAATATTGGGATCAAAACATTTTGACCCTATTTAAGCCCTAATTTGCTAAAGATACCCGGTCAAAACCCTACCCCTAATTTTCTTACCACTGACGGCAGCACCTCCTCCACTTTCCTGTAAGATATTTTGGCGACCTAGGGTTCCTAGTGTCTCATCACCTCCTTCATCTTCTACAATCTAATCACACAATTTGGTAAGTTTTTGATTAGTCCAATATCAATAATTTGCCAATTCTTGTATGGTTAAATTGAAAAGTTTGTCGAGTATGGTTGTGTTAGACACAAACCCTTATGTGAAATTTGACATGTTGATAATTGGATTGTGGTTGCCTGTTCTTGAAATATGTATCTAAGACCAGAATTTGGTGTAGTTTCCTTGTTGTATGTTTGAATGATGTGTCTTGGCACCTATTGAATCAGCCTCCATTTATGATGAATTGATTATGTGTGTGAGTTGGTATGTGATGGCATGGGTGCATAATTTTGATATTAATTCATTCATATAGGCTCGAAAGGGTTAGGGAAGCATGCTCAATTATTTTCAATGGGGTATATGTGTTAATTATCATGTTAAGGGTTTTGGTTGTTGTGTTGAAAATCATGTGGGTATGCATTTATTGCTTTGATACTTGTAGAATAGGTTGAAAAAGTTGTATGATGTCCGTCTTGATGGACTTAAAAACTCAGGTGACTGAGTTTTCTGATCTATGGCAGACTTTTATGACTCGTGGAACAGTCCATGAGTCTTAATCGCCCCTCGTACTAGATTAAAAAAATCAGAAGTTTCTGAGTACCCATCAGAAAAGACCTTGTATGAGTCATAAAACACTTTATGGCTCATAGAAATATCTCATGGATCCGTGCCTAAAATAAATTCAGACATTGGAATCCTTTACGACTAAGTTTATAACTCGTAGAACATTCTATGAGTCGTACCTGGTCTTGTAGATATTTCCAGTAAACAAAAAAACTTGTGACCACTATTTTACGAGAGCCTTCTACGACTCATAGTTTCTACTAAGGCCCGTAGATGTGCTTTCATAGACCCTTCTGCAACTAAATTTGTGTTGTTTTTGCATTTAATTTTTTGATCTGTCGGACTAACCATAGAGCGTAAATATATATGTTTCAAGTACTATGGTTCCAAAAGCAAAACATGAGAAAATCAGGGCCTTGGAGAGGAGACTAAGGGATGAGCCCTCGGGAATGAGCATGTCCCCACCCCGAGTGGTTCATTAGAGGAACTCAACATCCAACCCGACCCGAAGGCTGACAGACCACAAACAAGGGCTATTGCCAGAGCTGGGCAAACTTAGGCTCTTGTCGTTCATACTCCCCAGTCTGATGAGAGAAACCACAAAAGGAGCCACTTTATTGAGATGACTCTATCCAGAGAGGAGTCCAGCTCAGAGTCCGGCTCCAATGATGGGTCAAAGAAAAGTGTCTTCTACCACACCGCGGGCATCACCATCTCCACCAAATGCTCTTACTAGTGGGTGCTGCATTAGGGGTATAAGGGACATCTGCACAAAGGACTCACAGTCTATAGAGCAGGGCAAGCAAGTTTGCTCCATTTATGAGGAGCCTCGAGTCATCCCAGACAGACTTGACAGTGTCCCCGATCTCTAGGACATTATGATCAGATACGAGCTCTAGTGGCTGACCAAATCACTCAGGAGATACTCCCTGACTATGGTGAGAGAGTTCTACACTTCATATGCATCCACCATTCATAGTACTCTTCCTAAGGGGAAGAAGCCCCTCACTCAGCCCAAACAGATAGAGACCAAAGGTGAGGGGTCGATGGGTGTACATCTCGAAGATGACCATCCACGTATGTTATTTGGGATAGAGTTCCCTACACCCTGATGCACAACTGAGTATGACCACTAAGTGGGGTAGACAAGGGACTTTATTATGATGAGAGATCAAGATCGCAAAGCTGACTTGATGAGATGGGTGGCTGGTTTGATTGCTAAGCAAGATTTGGAACTTGCATGGCTCACCACTCACTCGGAGCCTATTGTTAAGGTTTCTCTCAGTTTCCCTACCAAATTTTGGTGGGTGGTTGTAAGATCACACATCTGACCAATACTTGTTGATAATATTTTGACAATGGAGCATACAGTACTAGTTGCCAGCATTTTGGCTGGCTACGAGATAGATTAGGCCCACCTCATCACCTCATTACTGAGTAGATCCATGAGGTTTCCCTAAAGAGGTCAACCTCCATCCCCTTTCCATGCTTAATCTACAGACTCTATCTAGAGTTGGGGGTAAAGAGTCTGCACTAGCTAGACTTACTAATCGAGGTCCAACATACTTTGGATGCCAGCCTAATCAAGGCTGAGAAGAACCCGATGGCACTTCGGCGAGCACCGCACTAGCCTGCTCCCATGCTAGAGATATTCACCTCAGTACCACTGCCTGAGGCTCCACACACTACCACCACTGCTACTGCTACAGAGGATTGGCCCCCGTAGACCGAGGCATATGAGGAGAGAAGGGCCACTACTTTTGCTCTTGTACCATAGGCCACTTCATCACCAGGCTGTAACTACAGGCATAATTTACATGTCTAAAGTATCTATATAGGCCATGGCACAAAGATTATCACATACTGAGGCCTAGTTAACTCTATTGGATCAACAGATTAGGCCTTTCATCCGCCAGGCCATCATAGAGTCAGAGGGCCGATGCAGACATTCACGGTTGCTATTATTCAAGAGTATATTTCTACCATGGATGCCTGCATTAATGCCTTCTAGGAGAAGGTCCAGCAGAAGTTAACCACGACCCGACTCATAAATTTATGGCACTATAGACAAAGATACAGTGATTTGGCCAATATGACAGTAGCACTGGCAGTACTGGTCACACTACCAGAGACTAAACTCCTGGTGCAGGTGGTAGACCTATTTGCTCCTAAGGAGCCCACTAAGTCTTCCCATAGGAAGAGACCCTACCTAGATGATGATCCTAATGCCATACATTTTCATATAGGGCTGACCGAGAAGGAGGAACTAGAGCTTGTCTTGAGGGAGTCAAGACAGAAGGCAGAGACACGACGGGCTCATAAGCTCGAGCAGGTGAGGGGTGTTGTCCCATTTGAACATAGTACTATTACTAAGGAGGCCACCACGCAGGTTTAGGGTGGTTACACTAAGCCACACACTGATGCTTAGGCACCCAGGTATGCTATTTTACCCCTATACTTTATTTTGCTTTGATTGTGTGCAGTGGCCTCAGTAACAAAATGACGCCACCACTGAACCTTCATAGAAGGTATATCTTTGGATCTCAATCTCTGAACCTACCTATCTAATATAGCTATAGGTTCCTCTTCAAAGGACAAATCTGGACCCAACTCAATAGAGTTATAAGAAATCACACGGGAGTCATCTGGAATATTCTTACAAAGCATAGAAACATGAAAAACAGAATGAACAGAAGATAATCTCAGTTGTAAAGCCAACTCATACACTACCTCACCAAATCTTCTTAAAACATTAAATGGACCAATGAATCTGAGATATAGCTTGCCCCTTTTCCAAATCTTATCACAACCTTCATGGATGAAACTTTCAGCTAAACACTGTCACTAAACAGAACTCAAGAGGCCTAACCCTCATATCAGTATAACTCTTTTGGTGACACAAGGCTATTAAAAGTCTACTTTGAATCAGTCGGACCTGGTCCATGGCATCTTGAAGCAAATCAACACCCAACACCTCAGGCGAACCTAAATCAAACCATTCAATGACTGATTTACACTTCTGTTCATACAAGGCCTAAAATGGTGCCATCTGGATGCTGGAATGCTAACTATTGTTATATCCAAACTCTCCCAAGTCCCGGTCCCTTTGGGCCCCAAAATAAATAACACAGGTCCTAAGCATGTCCTTCAACACCTAAATGGTGTGCTCTGATTAACCATCAGTTTGAGGATGAAAAGATGAACTTAAATCTACTTTAGTAACCAAACCATGCAGTAGAGCTCTTCAAAAGTGAGAATTAAACATGAACCCTTTGACTCATACTATAAACACTGGCACACCATGTAAGTTGAAAATTTCCCAGATATAAAATCTAGCTAACTGCTCCACACTGTATCTAGTCTTTACCAGTATGATGTGTGCCGACTTGGTCAATTGATCAACAACCACCCAAACTGAATCAAACTTGCCCAAGGCCATGGGCAAACATATAACAATGTCCATACTTACTCTCTCCCACTTCCACTCGAGAATGGGTATCGTTTGCATCAATTCATCAGGCTTTTGGTGCTCATCTTCACCTATTGGCAATTTAAATACTTGGCCACAACTTAACTATGTTTCTCCTCATGCCAAATAACAAATAATGCTATTTAAGATCATAATACATCTTAGCCACAACAGGATGGATGGGATATAACCTAATTACTAACTTTAGGCATACAAACTCTACTATTAACCCCCCAAACACCATTAGAATCAATAATAGCCACCTTGGCTTAATTTCTCAACACTTTATCATGAATCTTGCATAATCTGAGCTCTCCAAACTAATAAGCATATATCTGATCAAACAAAGAAGATCTAGCCTCAACAAAGGCCAAAACAATCTGAGGAGGAGAAACATCCAAGTGAACTATATGTCTAGCAAGTGACTGAACCTCCAAACCTAAGTGACTCTCTTTAGCCCTCAAGAATTCCAAACTTCCCATACTAGTAGCCTTCCAGCTCAAAGCATCTTCTACCACATTGGCTTTCTGGGGGTGATAGAGAATAGAGATATCATAGTCCTTAAACAACTCTAACCACCTACATTGTCTCATTTCAAATTAGGCTGAGTAAAGATGTATTTGAGACTCCGACGATAGGTAAAGATCTCTTAATGCACCCCACTAAAGATAATTCACTACAATTCCAACATAAACACAACTGCAGCCAACTCTAAGTCATAGGTAGGGTAGTTCTTCTCATGCACCTTCAGTTGTCTAGAAGCATAGGCTATCACTTTCACTTTTTGTATCAAAACGTCACCTAAACCCATACCTGAAGCATCACGATATACCATAAATGAAACTTCTTTCTCAGGCAAATTAAGAATAGGTGTTGAAGTTAACAAATCCTTGAGCCTTTGGAAGCTCAACTCACAATCATTTGACCACTAAAATACTATAGCCTTCTGAGTCAATCTAGTTAACAGGGCTACTATAAATGAAAATCCCTGAAAAAAATGATGATAAGGTGTCATGGTTGCCTATGCTTAAGGGATACTAATGCTTGTTTTGGTTGTGGAGAAGTAGGCTACAAGGTGATTGATTGTCCACGAAATCACAACAAGGGTAAGGATGTTCGTCCTAAATGCAGGGGTCCTAATACAATTCCTTTGGGGAGAGGATGCTAATAAGGTGGTTTCCTAAGGCACAATCAATTTTATAAGAACTTACTAACTGGTCCCAAATGGTAATTGTATGACTTTAAGCGGGAGAAAATTCTGCCATGCACAATCAGTTTTATGCTTTACATCGGAGGCAAAGGGTTGATGAGGTGCCCAATGTCATCACCGATATGCTAAAATTCTTTGATTTTGATTTGTATATATTGATAGAACCGGGTGCCACTCTTTCTTTTGTTACTCCTCTTGTTGCAAAAATGTTTCATGTTGAGCCGAATCATTGTATGAGTCTTATGAGGTGTCTACTCCTATTGGTGCATCTATTATCGCTAGAATGGTCTATAAAAATTCTCCTATTTGCATTTTGCACAAAATATTGCATTTTGAAGTTGTTGAGTTGGATATGGTTGATTTTGATATCATTCTTTGGATAGATTGGTTGTATGCATATTATGCCACTGTTGATTGTAGAACCCATAGGGTCAAATTATAATTCCCAAATGAACCCATCCTTGAGTGGTAAAGTCATGATGTGGTGGTCAAGGATAAGTTTATCTCTTGTATTAAAGCCCAAAAGTTGATCTCTAGGGGCTGTTATTATCATCTTGTGACAGTTAGGGATGTTGAGTCCAAAGTCCATCCCATAGAGTCGGTTCTGGTGGTTAATGAGTTCCTTGATATCTTTCCAAAAGTCCTTCCTGGTGTTCCCCCTGAAAAAAAATAGACTTTGGTATAGACCTCCTTCCCGATACTCAACCTATTTCTATTTCCCCTTATCGTATGGTCCCAGTGGAGTTAAAGGAGTTGAAAGAGCAATTGAGGAACTTGTTGGAGAAGGGTTTTATTAGGCCTAGACAATCACCTCATAGTGCACCAGTGTTGTTTGTGTAGAAGATAGATGGGTCTGTTAGAATGTGTATTGACTACGCAACTTAATAGGGTTACCATCAAGAATAAGTACCCTCTCCTAAGGATTAATGATTTGTTTGACTAACTTCAAGGGGCTAGTCACTTCTCTAAGATTGATCTTCGATCCAAGTGTCATCAAGTGAAGGTGAGCGAGTGTGAAATTCCTATGATGGCCATCCGGACTAGGTATGGGCATTATGAATTTGTGGTTATGTCTTTTGGGTTGACCAATGCACCAACTATTTTCATGGATCTTATGAATAGGGTCTTTACACCCTACCTTGATTTGTTTGTGGTGGTTTTCATTGATAATATTTTGATCTATTCTCATAATGAGGAAGAGCATGTGGCTCACTTGAGGGTAGTGCTACAAAGATTGAGGAAAGAGAAGTTGTATGCTAAATATGACAAATGTGAATTTTGGTTGAAAGAGGTTATCTTTCTAGGTCATGTGGTGTCGGGAAATGGTATTAAGATGGATCATAAAAAGACAGATGTGATTAGAAATTGGCCTAGACCATTGACTCCATCAGATAGTAGAAGCTTCTTGGGCTTAGTGGGTTACTATCAGATATTTGTGAATAGGTTCTCTTCTATTGCTTCTCCATGACTAAGTTGACTCAAAAGAAGGCTAAATTTGTGTGGATCAATGAGTGTGAAAATAGTTTCCAAACCTTGAAGGATAAGCTTGTCTCCGCTTCTATCTTATCTCTACTAGAAGGCTTTGTTGTGTATTGTGATGCCTCCCGAATCGGTTTAGGTTGTGTGTTGATGCAAAATGGTAAGGTGATAGCCTATACTTCTAGGAAACTCAAAGTGCATGAAAAGAATTATCCTACTCATGATCTTGAATTGGCCATCGTGGTTTTTTCTTTGAAAATTTTGCATCATTATTTGTATGGGGTGCATATTGGTGTGTTCACCGATCATAAGAGTCTCCAATGTGTGTTCACTCAAAAAGATCTTAATTTGAGGCAAGGAAGGTGGCTAGAACTTCATAAGGACTATCATATGAGTGTGCATTATAATCCTGGTAAGGCTAATGTGGTGGCGGATGCTTTGAGTAGGGTGTCTATGGATAGCCTAACTCATGTTGATGGTGGTAGCAAAGAGGTGGCCAGAGAGGTCCATTGGTTGGAGCCAATCGGGGGTTAGGTTGGAAGAGGTGGATAATGGTGGAATTGTGGTTATTGATGGTTCAAAGTCTTCCTTGGTTAATGAGGTAAACGTAAAGCAAGATCTTGATCTCTCCTTATTATGATTGAAGGCCTTAGTGAAAGAGGGCAAGGTGGAGGTTTTCTCGGAGATGGTGCCCTTAGGTATAAAGGTAGGTTATGTATGCCTTGTATTGATGACTTGAGAGGGAAGATTTTTGATGAGGCTCATAATTTTTCCTATTCTATCCACCCCAATTCTACCAAGATGTATAGAGATTTGAGGGATGTGTTTTGGTGGAGAGGTATGAAGAAAGACATTGCCAAATTTGTATCCAGTTATCATAGTTGCCAACAAGTCAAAGTTGAACACCCAAGGCCAGGTGGCCTAACCCAAGACATAAAGATTCTTACTTGGAAGTGGGAGGAAATTAACATGGATTTTGTAGTTGGGTTACCTAAGACTAGAAATGGTTTTGATTCTATTTGGGTTATGGTTGATAGAATGACAAAGTTGGCTTATTTCCTACCGAGTAAGACTACTTATGGGGTCAAAGACTATGCTAAATTGTACATTCATGAGTTGTTGAGATTGCATCAGGTGCCCTTGTCTATCATATGTGATCGTGGTGCTCAAATCACTTCACATTTTTAGGGGTCCTTCCAAAGAGGCCTTGGAACCAAGGTAAAGCTTAGTATGACCTTTCACTCTCAAACGGATGGCCAAGCTAAAAGAACTATCCAAACTATTGATAATATGCTTAGAGCTTGTATTTTGGAGTTTAAAGGTATTAGGGATTATCATAATCCATTGATTTAGTTTCCTTATAACAATAACTATCATTCTACCATTGGTATGGCTCCTTTTGAGGCCCTCTATGGTAGGCGTTGTAGATCACCGATTGGGTGGTTTAAAGTGGGAAAAGGGCATTGTTGGTCCCGATCTGGTTATTGTGACTATGGAGAAGGTAAGGTTGATTAGGGAAAGGTTTAAAACAGCCTAAAGTCATCAAAAGTTCTATGTCGATGTGAGGAGAAGAGAGCTTTAATTTAAAGTTAGTGATTAGGTCTATTTGAAGGTGTCACCCATGAAGGGTGTGGTTCGTTTTGGTAAGAAGGGTAAACTAAGCACAAGATTTGTGGGTCCTTATAGGGTGATGAGGAGGATTGGTAAGGTGGTCTATGTGTTGGAGTTGCCTAGCGAAATAGAATTGGTTCATCCGGTCTTCCATGTGACTATGTTGAGAAAGTGTGTAGGTGATCCGAATGCTATTGTCCCATTGGATGTTGTAGGTTTTCTATTGTTGCATTTCTTCCATGTGACTATGTTGAGAAAGTGTGTAGGTGATCCGAATGCTATTGTCCCATTGGATGTTGTAGGTGTTGTTGAAGATAACTTGACTTAAGAAGAAGTTTTAGTAGAGATCTTTGATAGACAAGTGAAGAGGTTGAGTAACAAAGATGTTACTTCCGTTAAGGTCCTTTGGAGGAATCAACAAGTCGAAGGGCTACATGGGATGCTGAAGTGGATATGAAAAAGCGATACCCCTATCTTTTCCATTCTAGTCAAGTATAAGGGACTAACTCGTAGTCCCCAATTTGAATTCATGTCTCATGGTTCAGCCCCTATGTCATTTGCATGCATTCATGTTTATATTGACAAAGTTCATGGTAATTTTAACACTATGTTAAGATTTTTAAAAATGGTGTTTAAGTGTATTTTTGCATTCTTGTTGGGGCTGATTTCTTCATGATTACTCTTCTCATATTCATTTTATTGACATTCAGGTATGAATGTTCCTAAGGGGAAGATATTGAAACGATCCCAAAAAATGCCCGAAAATATGCCTCGAAAGTGCTCGAAATTATAATTTTAATATATTTCAAAATTCGTGCTTGATATCAAAAATTAGACTTCATATTCTTCACCAGGGGGCAAAATTGAGTTGGAAATAGGTCTAAGCCTGATTTTAGAGCAATCGAATAACAATTTTAAAATCCATAATTTAGATTATCTAGTGGCTGTCTGCGATGGTACCGCGACCCGCAGCCATCGTGGACTAGTGTAAAAAGGCCCTCCGTTATAGGTCTGCGTCATGGAACAAAAGCGAACCTGTACATTTTGTTGCTAGTGATTTTTATCTCGGTCCAAGGCCTTTTGATCTTGGACCCAAGTCTTCCCATGAGTAAAAATACCTATACTTAGCCATATTTCACCTTCAGACCATACAAGACATTCCCCAATACTCTCAAACACATAGACAAATATTTCAGCCCAAATTTTAAGTCCTAAAACTCATCCGGATCTTAAGGATTTCACTCACTTTGTAAAAGTGTGACTGTTTATGCATGTTTTGAGTTATGAATCTTAGATCTTTATTGAGATTTGATGAAGAGTTTTGATGTATATTTCATGAGGGTATTACCAAGTGTTGGTGGGTGGTTTTACATTGAATTTACTTGCATGATTTCACTCTTGAATTGCATGGTTTTACATTAGCATAACACACCCATCAAGTTTTTGATAGAATGACCGGTTAATGTATCTGGAGTTGTTGAAGGCCTAATGCTTGGCATATGAGTTAAGTGACTTTATGATGATGAAAGGATGATATGTATCTGTTGATTCCATGAGAAGTCTATTGTATTGTGAGTTGACCATATCTAATTGAGAGGTGATGCCTCAATCACCTAGATAGGGATGGTGAGCCATCAACAAATTGAAGGCTTGATACCTCAATCATTTCGGATGGGGGTGGTAAGCATCAACTAATTGAGGGGTTGGTACCTTAATCATCTTGGATGGGGTGGGTAAGCCATCAACGAATTGAGGGGTTGGTACTTCAATCATTTCGGATGGGATGGTAAGCCATCAAGCAATTGAGTTGTTGGTACCTCAATCATCTCGGATGGGGATGGTAAGCCATCAACCAATTGATGGTTGGCACCTCAATCACTTCTAAGGGGTGGTCTACCTTAGATTCCAAGTTCTAAGTTGCATGGTCTATTCCTACATATATAATATGTTCCGTATGTAAGCATATTGTTATATGATCATCTATTGCTTAACTATGCATTTTGACTATGTTATTTTTTCTATTGTTGCATTGCATCCTACATACTTAGTTCATTCAAATATACTAAATGATATTGCATTTTTCCTATGTTACCTACCTCTTTTTACATTGCATCCTACCTACCTAGTATATTCAAATGTACTAAACACATACTCTATACCTACATGATGTTACCATATAGGAACCGGAGCCCCACTTGATCATCCTCCTCCTCCACGTGGCTAGTAGAATTTCTTTACAAAGCAAGTGGTGAGTCCTCAACTTCGGGGACAATGTCTTTGATCTCATGGTATGTATAAAGACTCCCTTTCCTTTTTATCGTATGCTTGATTATGAGGGTGAGCTTGGTTGCTTGTCTCGGGCCACGTGAAGTTCTATGTTTATAGGTGTTGTTGGACAAGTTATGTAATAATGCTATGAGGTTTGACTCTCTTTGACTCTATGATGTTTTATAATATGAAAGATGTCCCATAGCCCCGTTTATCCCATATCTTATTGTTATTTCATTACTTTCACGACCAAGGATGTGTAATGATTTGTTAAGAGACTTGCTTGGGGTCCTTTCGGGTTCTCCATACGCCGTGTCTCGACTAGGCCCTAGGCTTGGGTCGTGACATCTAGAAGCTCTTCTTTAGATGGCGAAGGCTACTAAACCAACTCATTGCCAACTTCAACAAGTCTTTTGCTATGTTTCTCCTTAGAATCATAAGCACCAGTCAGGGCTACCATTTTCTTTTTTCACATCACACAAAAAACAAGAAGAGTTTTGCAATTTTGCGACCAAACTTTTAAGTCTCAAAAACTCAAAGGAAAGCACCAGAGTGCAAAGGGAAAAAATGAAGTGTAAAAATACCCAAGATGACACTAATACTAGTGTACAAAGGATAAGTAAGAGAGGGGTGGAGAGAAAAAAGAGGGTTATATGGAAAATGGAGTGCATACAGCATAGGCAGTGCACATCTGTCAATGAGTCTTTCAAACCCCACCAGCTACAAGGTGAGAATAAAGCCTCACTAATAATGTAAAAATTCAGGTAGTAAACTAATTAAACTACTAAAATTTTCCTAATAAGGGTAACTAATAAGGAAATCATTTCATCCTAGGATTAATTAACAACTGTTAAGAAAAACCAAATTTCAAACCAGTTTAGGAAGTCAGTTACAAAGAAATTAAACAAGTTACAAACAACCTCAAAGCAACCCACATTGGCATAGAAGCTTTAAAAATTTTTAGTGGGGGAAATAGTACAAAATTGTTTCAGATTCTCATAGATGAATTGAGGCTCCTTGGCTATTATGTACTTTTGGGTTTGTAGGTTTAAGTAGGCAAATAGATGGAAAGAAAAAAGAAAAGATCCACATCAAGATTTCCCACAAGCTCCTCTTTAGAAGATGGGGTCTGGTGAAGCAGCTGATCTGCAATTTGAAGAAGTCCTTTGTGGTGTTCCTCCTCCTTAGAAACAGAAGCGTAATCCAGGGTATCTATTTCCTTTTTGCACAACACTGAGCAAACAATGAACAAGAAGAACACTACAATTTCAAAACCAAGATTTAATCCTTAAAAAAACAAATTACCAGAGAGCAAAGACAGAATTGCAGAAACTCCCAAAACATCAAACAAAAAGGACAAGAGATAGAAAAGAGCAGTTACGTGATAAATGTAACATATACAACAGAGAGAGAGCACATGTGCCAATGATTCTTTCAAAACACACCAACAATATTACAAATATTTCAAAACCAAATAAACCTTTTGTGCTATTAAGGAAAAATTTTCAATGTGTGTGAGTAAGAGTGGGGTTATCTAAACTGCATGAAATTTTAGGCTTTCCCTCTAAATATTTTTATGCATTTGTGTTGCACGTGAATTCTAAATCTAGTAGTACACTAATTAATGATTATAAGTAGAATAATAAAGTAAAATTCCTATGATTAATAGAGGTACACTTTCTTATAATTATTAACTATGTGTATACTGAAAGTTGAAAAAATAATATTAAAAAATATCTATTTACTATAACTAGATAGTGATGGGCCGTGCGAGCATAGGCCAAATATGAAAGAGATATTCACATTATATTAAATATAAGTCGGTTAAAAGGAATACAATTATTAGCAAGTTTATCTAACCATCTTACATTTAAAATCAACAATTGATATTTGAAGCTATGTCATGACCCAACCCATGGGCCGTGACTAGTGCCCGATTGGGACACCCAGACATAAACACTAAACCAGATTCCAGTTATGATAGCTAACTTATTTACAGAAATTTCGACAGAGTTTCGTTTGTTTTAGTGACTACCCAAACCTTGCATATAGAAGAATCCCAACATACAACAAATATGTATATATATACGTGCGGGCCGACAAGGTCACCGCTACAGTTAAATAGCCCAACCTAAACAAAATACATACATAGTCATACAAACTGCCATACCCCATACGCACAGGCATCCACAGACCTCTATACAAAGAGACTGAATCATAGGATGGGACAGGGGCCCGTCATACCCTCGAATATGCATAGATACAAAATAGAGAAAATAAGTATACATAAACCAAGAGTTTGCTCCGAAGCAAAAGGAGCACTTCAAACGGCAGTCAGAGATCCTAAGTTGGTGGCTCACTACTCAATGTGTCGGTACCTGCGGGTATGAAATGCTGCCTCTGAAGCAAAGGGGTTTAGTACGAAATAAGTACCGAATATGTAAAGCGAAAAGTACAAAGTATAAATAAGAGTAATAAACCAAACAGAGGTATAAAAAAAAGTCAAACTCATATGCAAATATCAAAGAAGGATTTCTTTTGTCTTTTCAAAATATCAAACTGATGCCTAACGGACAGGAATAATGGCGACCCCCCAACTCGCGCCATACCACAGTATCACACCAGAAGTTTAAATCCCCAAAATCTCTGACACAAGTCACAAATGTAGGATAAGTGAGCCAGGTATCCCTAAACCCACAAATCATATAGTAAATGAGCCATGATGCCACCGAACTGAAGGCTCAATCTCACCACATCACCAATCTAAGCGGAGCCAACCCTTGGGCCGAGCCAACTCTACCGTATCCAGCCAACTTTGGAATATACAGATATATAGTATAATACGCACAACAACAACCAGCTTGGGAACCGGTGAACGATATCATAGTAAGCACGAATG
>DF364634.1:0-18971 GCA_000787875.1 Solanum virginianum | reverse complement strand
CAGAAAGTTGGCGCATAATCTCTGAATTCTCCAGAAAATCACAACAGGGTTCTTGGCTCATAATTAGTCCAACGTACCAAAATGTGGGTCCCAACAATCTTGCCTCGTATGGGGTGAACTTCTTGCTAAGTAGTAAATGGTTTGTCCTCTTTTACTTGTCTCATCATGTAGTCCCAATACGCATCCAAATGCACCATCCATAACGGATAAGTATAGCAGTAAAGGCCTTCCTAGCTCAGGTGGGTTCAATACTGGTGGATTAGATAAATATTCCTTGATTTTATTGAAAGCCGTTTGACATTCCTTCGTCTATTTTATGGCAACATGTTTTTGCAACAACTTGAATATGGGTTCGCATATTACTATGGACTGAGCGATGAACCGACTGATATAGTTTAGTTTTCCTAGGAAACTCATCACATCTTTCTTAGTCCTAAGAGGAGGTAGTTCTTGGATTGCTTTGACTTTTGATGGATCTGACTCTGTGCCCTTTCAACTGACAATGAATCCTAGCAGTTTTCCTGCGGGTACTCCAAATGCACACTTTGTTGGATTCAATTTTAAGTCATACTTTCACAATCTTTGAAATAACTTTTGTAAATCGTCCAAATGGTCTTAGCTCTTATTGGGCTTGATAATGATGTCATCCATGTATACTTCAATTTCCTTATAGATCATGTCATGGAAAAGAGTGGTCATGGCCCTCATATAGGTCACCCTAGCATTCTTAAGACCAAATGGCATCACCCTATAGTAATACACCCTCCATGGCATGACGAATGCCATTTTTTCTACATCTTCTTTATCCATCAAGATCTGGTGATATCTTGCAAAACAATCCACAAATGATTGCAACTCATATTTTGCACAATTATCAAGGAGTATGTGAATATTTGGAGGAGGAAAATCATCTTTAAGGCTGGCTTGATTGAGATCTCGATAATTCACACATATTTTGATTTTCCCATCCTTCTTTGGTACTGGCACAATGTTGGCCAACCATGTGGGTAATTCACAACCCTTATGACATTCACTTTAGTTTGCTTAGTTACTTCTTCTTTGATCCTTAGACTCAAATTGGACTTGAATTTTCTTGTCTTTTGCTTGATTAGTGGGCAAGAGGGATTGATTGGCAATTCGTGCGAGAATCCTAGCATGTCATCATAAGACCAACCAAATATATCATCATATTGCTTAAGCAAATCTATTAACTCCTGCTTCTTTTCGATATCTAAATATATGCTGACTCGTGTTTCCTTTGTGAGTCTCTTATCTCCTAAGTTGACAACCTCTATTTCTTCCATGTTGGGTTTCTCCTAACTTTCAAGCTGCTCGATCTCATGTGGTTGATTTTCTGGCATCATACTATCATCACATGCTTTGTGATCCAATTCATCGCTTTTTCTTTGCTCGACGAACTCGTTACATATCATAACCGTTGAACTAGGATTTTTATTAATATGAATGCTAAAAAATATAAATGATAAGCAAAAATAAATAAAGAAAGAGAGAAGTAAATACTTTAATAGTATTGAGATAATTTTAGAAAATAGGACTTTTATTCAGAAGGATTCCAGCTTTTCAAAAGACACAAGCTACAAAAGGATCAAACATGATTCAAGCATCGATTTTGATGATGCAAGTTTTAGAAACTACTACTTTCCACACCACTAGGATTCTCACTGAAACAAAGATGGGTTGACAGTCTATTTTTGCAACACTTCTTTAGGCTCGGTATCACGAATGGTCAATTTGCTGAGATCTATCTTTTCCTCCTCTCCGATCATTGACACGAACAAATTTCCTATTCCTTCCACTATGTCATCTTTAACTGTTGGACTTAGGATTGGAACTTGTTCTGGTACAAATGTCATCTTGCTTGACCTCATGTTACAGACTTCTCCCGATATAGGCTGATATCCAAGTCCGGTGGTACCTTTCTGATGCTTCAGCTGGATTGGTTTAGTTATGCCATTGTACTTGGGTCCAAGTCCCGTCTTAGGCTGATATCCATATTTTGACATCTCTGAGGCAACCGTCTTCACCGCACTTAACAATATTGTATCATCTGACCCTATTTTACCATAAGTCTTCACAGCCTTGCATAATTTCCAAAGTATGAAAAGTGGCTCCATCTAACTCTCCAGTGATTGGAACAGAATCGACAGAAGATATGGGGTGACTAAGCTCTCCATAGATGGTAACTTCCGTGTAACTCAACTGAAACTTTACACACAGATGAAGAGTTGATGGAACAGCTCTCGCTATGTGGATCCACGGTCATCCCAGCAATAAGTTATAGATAGATGACACATCTATCACTTGGAATAAAATGGTAAATTCAGCTGGTCCCACTTGCAATATGAGATGGACTTCTCCAATAACACTTCTTTGTGCCCTATCAAAAGCTCTAACTTTCACATGACTCTCTTTTATTTCTTTCACGTTCATACCAAAATCCATCAATCAGGACTCGATTCATAATCTTGCTATAATATTTGACTGCGATGTGAAGCGCATTGTTATGTCCCGTCCCTTCTGTTAGTAACTCATCATCATGGAAGGAGACCTTTGTTAGCTTCCACGACTCATCTAATGGCTACAGCTAGAGTTTCACCTATTGTTTTTTTAGAATGCAAACCTCATTTAATACTTCCATCAATGCATTCCTATGGGTTTCAGAACTCATGAGCAGCGATAAAATGGATATGTGGGCTGGTGTTTTCTTTAGCTGTTCTTCAACTAAATAGTCCTTGGGTTGCATCTTCTTCTAGAATTCAGCAGCTTCAGCATAGGTGATATTTCTCTTCAGATTTTGTTCCTTCCCAATAATTCCTTTATTAGGATCTTCGGGAGCATAACACCTTCTAGACCTAGTCATTGCTTTTGGTAAAGCAGTATCAATCATATTACCCTTAACATTCGCTTCGTAATCCCACGAGAATGCTTTGGTGTCATAGTCAGACTTCTCGGTGATCAATGTGGTTATCACAGCTCTTGGTAAGTAGGTTTGAACAACTAAAGGCTCCCTTAACTGAACTATGATAACATGTTATGCCAGAGATGTAGTAGCAACTTCATCAGTGTTTCGACTAGGCAAGACAATTCCTTCCAAGTCATGTTCTCCTTCTATGATGACCATGTTGACTTATCGATTCTCATGATTCGACAAAGGGTGGTTGTTAACATTTGGAGGAGCTGGAGTGCATGTTATTATACCCCTTTTGATTAGAGACTCTATTTGATTTTTCAACCCGTAATAGTCTTCTGTGTCGTGTCCTTAGATTCCTGAGTGGTAAGCGCATTGCTTGTTTCTATCAAAGTTGTATGGAATTGGATCGGGGAGCCTTTCTTTAATCGACTGCAACACCCCTACAACCCTCGGTCTTTCAAATAATTGGGCATAAGGTTCGGCAATGGGTTTGTAGGTAGGAGTGTTTCTGGCTTCAAGATTTCGACTGGGTCTTGGTGCATATGCTGGTCTATTCTAGTGGAGTGGTGCTTGGATAGGGACATATGGTCTTACTGGATTTTGGTGTATTGGTGCTCGGGGTGGATTATAGTGTTGTTGGGTATTATATACTGGGTATGGGATGTATGGAGCGTGTGCAATAATTTAAGGATTGTTGAGATATCGGTGGGGTGAACCTCCACAGTGGTAAGTGACAATTAAGACATCCTTCTTTATCTTCTTGACATCACTGAGGGATCTCGATAGCATGGCCTTACTTGCAGCTTGTAATGTAACCATGGACTGAATTTTCCGAGATTTGATACCTCCTGCTATAAAGTCTCCCATTTTGACCAAATCAGCAAACTTTTGGCCCATCATCGACATCATCTTATCAAAGTAGATGCCTTCTTGAGCTCAAATAAAGTACTTGGAGAGGTCACCCTCATCCAGCGGAGGTTGGACCCTAGAAACCTCAGTTGTCAAGCGTCTTACATATTCCTAGAAAACCTCGGATGGTTTCTTCTCTATGTTGGCTAATGAGAAACTGTCAAGAGTGATTTTAGTGTTAAATTAGAAGTGAGTAATGAAGTCCTTTGATATTTCTTATCAATTATGCCATTTGCGAGGATCCTGACATGTATACCAAGTGAAGGCTTCTCCAGATAGACTTCGGATAAACAACTTCATCCTTAACTTCTCATTTCTCCCTACACTGACCAACTTATCACAATATGCCCACAAATGCGCATAACGGTCATCTTTCCCATTAAATATTTCAAATTCAGCATCTTGTACACTATTAGTATATCGATGTCATGGTAAATGAATAATTCATCATAATCTAGGCTCTTTGCTCCTCTAGTGACTAGCAAGTTTTTTAACGCCTTCCGTAGACCATGAAATTGGGCATTTATCAACTCATCTTCTTTCAAGCAAGCATCTTTCTCCATTTCTGCATATTGGTCGACCCCATATGAGACACTAACCATGGCTGGGGTTGTGAAAGTAAGAGCTTCAACAGTATATGCAATTGGCACGTGTGGCTCATAAGGAGCAGCAGTGTGTGCCTCAAGTATCTGCTACATCTCTGGGTAGATGAGCATCGTGTGGTCATGAGTAGGATGATTATGGGTGGTCTTGACTTTTGATGAAGTAACGAGCAGTGCTTGACCATGAATTAGAGCATGCTGGGTTTGCTTAGGCAGTTTTGGTGAGTTAGTTTTTGGAAAGTGAATGGGTATTGTGAAGGTCGGCAAAGTAGTAGCCAAAAGCTTAGCCAAGTCTCATACTTGACACAGTTCCTCCCGTAGGGCTTCCGACTCTTGTGCCATCTGAGCCATTTTCTCGTCATTTTGAGTCATGTTTTGGGAACTTTTGGGGTTTTCTATAGGTATTTTTATATTCGCAGCAGCGTCAAATTTTTCTCAATTGGTCATATTTCCCTTTGATTGAAGGTTGTAACGTGAGTCAGCCAATTTGCAAGTCTACACAAATCAACATTCTTTTAGGATTGATAATAACTAATAAAAGAAAAAAAAGAAAAGGAAAACTATGTTAGTTTGGAAGATATTATAAAGAAAAGGAAAATATGTATATAGCAAACATGTAACACATATATACAACAAGTTGGTGACATTCAAGATATGTCCTAATATGAAGCTTCTTTTTGCTAGAGGTCGGCCTATGTTGCAACCACTTTTCGATGATAAATGATCCAATTAAACACAATTCGAACTTGGAACAACATAATCTTCATTGTGTAAGGTATTTAAAGTCAAATAATAGAGCACCCGATAGAATAATGGATAACAAAAGCGAGGGAATGGAAGGTAATATAAAGTATGAGTTCATACAATCCTACAATAAAGTACAAATACATAAAGATATGGCCAAGTTGGACCATCATCATTGTCAGCGTCCCAATCATAATACGGCCCTGGGTAGTACTCTAGAGGGCCCAAACTTGCCTTCGAACCTTCTATGCTGTCAGACCGTATAGATGGGTACTTGAAGTGATCATCTCCTACTGCCAAGATAGGTTCTTCTTCCATGGCTTCATCCTCTGGGTCATCTTTGCGCTTTTCTTTTAGATCTTTCTCTGGGTCTTCTTCTGGATCTTCTTGTGGGTCTTCCTCTAGATCCTCTTCTGGGTCCTCCTTTGGATCCTCTTCCCTGTCCTCTTTAGGATCTTTTTCTATCTTTTGGATCAAATGATCCATGGAATCTGGAACAATTTGGTGGTACATGGGCATTTTGAGATCCATACAAGGGAGTACCTCTTCTCTGATCCAAGTGGCCTACCAATTATCCACAAAGCCTTCGAGTCCATCTGCACTAGGTCGAACCATATAACTCATAGTGGTGCGCCAGGCATAGTATTCTGGTGTGCACTATTCTAACTGCAAATTCCTTATTTGTATAGAAGAGGCTGAAACAAGATCATCTTTATGTAATAACATGTATGACCACAGTGGCACATCCTGGATAACTCCGAATTGTCGCATGACTCGAAGAGGTGCATATGGTTGGACACCTTTCAACCTAACTAACTCAATGAAATAAAGGTGTCAGGTTCTGATGAATGCCAACCTGCCTACCAAATGAAATTTCCATTGAATGGAGTCTCTAGTGGGATTTGTCAAAAATGTGCGTCATTCTTCTTGTCCAATTGGCACAGCCCAATAACGACGACGATCTTCATGACTCTAGATCATATTACGAGCATCCACTGTAAAGTCCATGTGTGGGGGTTGATGGTACAAGTGCTTAATTGCCTAAACCTGCAGTAATAAGTTGCAGCCCTCGAAGAAGTCATGCCCTCCTTCGCAGGTAGACAGTGATCAAAACACATCAGCAAGGACCATGTGTACCAAGGAGAAGTTTTGCAACATAGTGTATAGGTCTATAACTACAGGGAGGATGTTGATGTTGATGAAATAACATCTCATTGAGAAGACCATTATACTCAAAAAGGCCAATACAAAGATCTTTGGCCATATGCTTATCCATTGTTTGCAGGTGCAAGCAAATTCTCCACGATATTCACTAAAACTCTCAAGTCAGTTGAATCTCCTGAGGAGATAATCTAGTTTAACCTTTCCACCCTCTACGTGCCTCAGGGATGGAAAGATATGCAACCCCAAGAGTATTAAAAATTCTTACGCACTTATGGTTAATGTCATATCGGCAACCTCTCACTGATAGGTAGCTTTGTGAGTGTGCTAAATTCCTCTAGTGTAGGAGTGATTTCAAAATTTGAGAACCTGAATATTACTGTGCTATTGTCATGCTTTGAAAGGGTACCCTAGACGTAACTGGCACTCAGAGACTATTGCTAGTCCCCAACCAAACCACTTGTCCTCTTCATATTCATTCACTCATATAATCTACTATCAGCAGAAGACATAAGGAAATAAATGGGCACATCATCATCTTGTCTCAAAATAATATTATAATAAAAGGCTAGTAGGAAGAACAAGCTCACAATCTTACATCAACATTCGACTCTAGTCTATGATGCCTCTATCCCTAATTGGTGGTGTCAAACAGACCCATGACTACCTCAATAAAAAAAAATTCTAAGCAACACTAACTCTAAAACAAGAAGAAAATATCATATGAATACTCCGAAGTAAGGGAGGCTCACCAATCAGCTGGACGTCAAACAATCCTTAACAAAATGCCTGCTGATGATCTCTATCCTGTATATCTGCATCAAAAAATTATGTAGCGCCAAAGTAGCATCAGTATGTGGAATGCATGGTATGTATATAGGCCAAAAGTAAGCGAAATAATATAATAACACGGAACAACATTAGCTCATCAGGTACTAATTTTATCTCAGAATAAGGAATAGATACTATCACATTAATATCCATCAAGACTCATACCATTACATTAACATCTGAGTACTATCACAAGGAAACCTATATGGGAGTTTCTTGAACCTACACCTATCACCTATGAGCCAGTGATAGCATAACGTTACAGATGGCATTGCCCCATCCACCCAATAACTTGGTGGGGTAAAGGGCGTACATTATTGGATCTAGATTAGAAATAACGTCAAGTCTTCTTTTGGGACTAAGGAAATATCTGTTTCTTACGATCCAATCCTCACCTAGTTATGAGGGTAAGTAGGATGTACTCTTACCTATTTTCATACTCGGTATTCCTTTCATAGACTTAACGTGCTCATAAATATTAACATTCATCCTTTGTCGTCATTTAGTCTCATTTAGACTTGGACATCAATTCATTATTCATTTATTAGCTCGAGGAATTTGGAAATTTTCCTTTAAGATTATGTTCAACCTCTTTAAGGTTCTCAATTTATTATCATCAACCTTCAATTCATTCAATTCAGGAACCGGACCATAACCCGCAAATAAAATTATGTGATCAAGGCTCTAGATAATAATCCCTAGGTTCATTCTTGAACTCATTAGCAAAATAATCATGTAGGGCTATATAATCATACGACTCATTCGTTTAAACCAAGTGAACAAGTAATTCAATTATGATATTCATTACATTCACGAAAATATATATAAGGCTCAATTCCTATCTTCTTTCATGCATGCTTTTAACAATTAACATATGGGGTTTATACAATTTCTCATGAACAATATTCAATTCAAGAAAATAAGTTTATGATGATCATCAACGTATGAATATCTCTAAACTCAAGAACTTTCAACACACGTCTAAGACCATTATGGGACACATTGGAGAACAATCTCATGCTTTGGGTAGCCTTACATTCTTGGAATGAAGACAAATGATAAATTTGGCACGAATCTGACTTGAAATCTTCAACTCCTTGCTCTTTTCTCTTCTCTCTTAGCCCTAGGTCTTTCTCAGAGAATTAGAACCGCTTAAGAATGGGTTTTAAATCCTTTTTATGCTTAAAATGACCTATTTTTGTCATATGTTAAGTCCAAGAGTGGTTTGGAAAGGTCTAGAATGCCCATCATGAAATTTAAAAAAATCAGCTTTGGGACGTGGGGTCTGCGATGTAAATTGTGTATTTTTTCAATATTTTTCACCAAAAATTCTCTTAACGAGCTTTCTAATCAAACTAAGTGATTGTCCGTGATGGGGACATGTTACGGCCCCATCGTGTACCCTAACTAGTTTGCGTTTAATTGTGAAAAATTATTTTTCATCCTAATTGCTCTGAAATCGGGTCGAGGCCACTTTCCCACCGAGTTTTTTGAGCTGATCGCGATTCGATATCGGATTTTCTATTGGAGCTTGGGAAGACGCGTTATGCACACGATTCCATTCTATGGGTATTTTGGTAATTTCACAGGGTGTTACATTATCTCCCCCTTGGATCATTTATCCTCGAATGATGAGTAAGGTGGATATCAAGGCACAAATAGAGTAAGAATTCATCTCGGCACTCCCATAAATCAATCATACTTTCAACTCCTCATCACTATCAACAATCCCCATTCAGACTTAAGAATAGACAACCCACTCAAGAAAACACAATCAATTTAGTCAAGGGTAAGAACATTACCTTCATCATTTATATCATCAGACACAAATAACAATTGAAACTCCTTTCAATACTAAATCAACCAATCTGGACAGTCACGTCACTCAACATAGACAAATCGGTTCGGATCAAGAGTAGAGATACTCTTTTAGACATTTTCACTATCAAGCACGAATGGAATTTCAAAACTCTATAAATTCGAAATGTTTAAATACTTCAACAATCAGTCTTTCAAACTCAAAAAGGAAGTCATCAACTCTAACTGAGAATAGGACCATCAAGTTACATAAGGCTTAGTAGATAACTCTCAAGCTTAGGACCTCATCTTAATTGTACTTCCTTTCATAACACTCTACTCCCTCAACTTAAGCTTATAACTCTTACTCAAATTTCCATCTAACCACCTCCTCCTCTCCTATTCAAGCCTACTTCTAAGCCTCAAGGTGTTATTCAAATTCACAAGATGATCATACTCATACAAAGCTAATCCTCAATACTACACTCTAAATTTCCATAGGGGCTTTCATTAAAATATCAGTAGTCCACTTCACTACTTCACTATCATGAAGTCTTTGATAGCTTGTCATCAATACTCAGATAATAAAAACCATGCATTCAAGCCTATCACTCTAACCACTTCAATTATACCTTAGAATTTTCAAGCCTACTTAGCATTTCTACCTTCACTATTCAATGAGTTCTTACTCAGAGTCACACTAACATACTCTTGCATATCTACTACTTATCATAAGGTTTTATCTCCCTCCTTCTTCCTATCTGTATCCCTACATGACACAAGTTTAACACCAATATCATAACAAGGATACACCCACTCCTCCTCATCTACCCTTATCTTCAGTCTACTACTATCAATATCACTATTTGGACCTGGAGGAGCTCATCATCTTCCCCTTTGGCGAAATCTCAAGCTACTACCTCTCTATGCAAAATAAGCAGAAATACCATCAAAAATTCAAATAATCAGATACTTGAATACACATTCTCAAGGATAAACTTTGTACACAACATCTAGAGTTTAACCTTTATCTTCAACATCATTATTAGGCACGAATACTATCAAGAACTTGCATACTCAAGTACGCAGATGCTCAAAAGGAATAGCAACTCAAAGATAGGGATTCAACTCCATTATCACAATTCAGGAGCACTCAATTTCTTCCATCACCCATAACTCGCCTACTATTACCAATACTTCTATCAAGACTAGAAAGCTGGATTACTCAAAGAGCTTGGAACGAAAGATCATTAGCATGATTCAATCGATAAATCTTATCTGAGAATAGTCATAGATTAAAATCTCTCTCATCTACCAAAACTTATTCTGAGTTCATAGAACTATATGTAGTGTAAAACTCAGGTCATATCTCCTTCAACATAGGACTAGAAACTCTTGGATTCTTGGGGTAAGATCAAGATTAATGAATAAATTCATCGCTTATCATCCTCCAAGCTCAGCATGAATAGAAATCAATATGATGTGCATAGGACTAGGCCATAGGTACGACAATCATACACCAGAAGGAACTAGAATAGAGTATCACCTCAATTGAAGGGTAAGGATCATATAAGATGGAAAAGAGTTGATATCTCATCTTGATCAGCCCATCACTATCAAAGACTCAAGATCTACTCTGGTTTACAACTTTATCATCTCCCCCTTAGCTCTCAAGGTTCTCTTTAAATTTTAGAATCAATACTCAAAACTAGGCTAAAAACACATATCTCCAAACGGTCAGGGAATTACTATCCACAAGAATGTCTTAAACTCTTCTATTATGCTATAGTCGCATACCTATAACTAGCCACTCAGACTCCTTTCAACAATTTCACTCTTAATTTCCTCTTGTCCATATGAAACTCTCTCTCGGTGTTTACTACTCTTAATGGCGTACAAAACCACTTTTCTAAACTCTTACAATCTAACCTCTTCTTTTGCCTGCTAAAACTTAACTTCTATGCTCTCATAAACCCATCTGTATAAGACTTAGACTATAATGGTAAACTCCTCATCACCTATCCATAAACCTCAATCAACTTAGTTGCTCGAGATGACACAGAATGCTTATCTCAGCCTACTCTACATTGACAACTCAAATAGACTATTTACATTCTTACAACAGTCATAACTTAGAGCTTCACACATCTTTGCAAAATCATAGATGCCTATCTCAAACCTCTTCTTATCTATTGAGTTATTCTCATCTCACTCGTCTTACCTAAAGGTCTCTTGTACCCTTCTATAGCATCACTTTCCTTACAAATTAGAATCTTCATACACTATGGCAAGTCTCTTAGAGAAAATCTCCAACTAAGACTATCACTTTCATGATGTTATCTCCTCTTTCGTATAACTCCTCAAAATTCAAGCTTAAGGTCTAGTACAAACATGTGCATCTATCACACACCTCTTTAACGCTTAACTTACAACTACTAGATAAAAATTTAGGGACCATAATCCTACTAAATCTCATAGCTAGTACTAAATCAATGTATCCTATCCTCGTTACTCAGTACCACTCACCTATTCAATCATATCTTCTTATCTGTCTAAGCCAATAACTGATGAGTCTCATGAACTCTCATTTAGAAAATCATAAGCCTAATTTAGATCTATCACATTGGAAGCACTCTTTCTCCCTATTCCAGATCAACACTTCACTCTCAATAGTATGAATACTACAACACATCAACATACACTTCCTTCTAGTTTTTAGGCACGCTCTAACACATTCTAACACTAACTCTCTCTCTCTCTCTCTATACCTCATCATGACAAGCAGAGGATACTTTCAACTCTTTCATCAAACTTATGGCCATTGACTCATCACCTCACTAGTTACCTAATGGATACATAAGTCTAACCACAAGACTCAATCAATCACCACTCTCATTACCCAATCTCCTTCCCTCCCTCATCATCTTTCTAGCTCAGGGGTAACAACTCTACTTATGGTTTTACAAGACCTCAAATCTCACTCTTAGGTGGTAACATTAAACTCTTTAGGGACATAGGTTTCTCTCTCATGGGTAACATCGGGAGCAAGTTTTGAATAATAGGGTCTGGATACATCTAGAGCTAACTTAAATGCACGATTCATATGAGTAATAGTGCACTCTTTCTAGTCAATCAACTTAGCACACTAGTCAGCTTCTCTCAAGCATGGTGCAGTCTCTCTACCACTCGAATTATTATATCGCAAGGGATCTCATCGATATAAGTTTGAACATTACTGTCTCTATCACCTCGTGGATGAGGCATAGTTGAAAGGTTTAGAGCAGCACATAAATCATCATAGACTTCTTAGGAAATAGCTTTATCACACGATTTAGAACTCGAAAGAAGGGAAATAATTCCTAAATATCCTATAGCCTCTGAATTATGGATGTGGAGCTGTTCATACAAATAATAAGAACTCTACTAGACACGGCTTCATAGACTCCCTAGGACACTTGAACTCATGCTCTGATACCAAGTTTTTCATGCCCCGAGAGGGTACCCTAGAGTAATCGGCACTCAGAGACTATTGCTAGTTCCTAGCAAACCACTTGGCCTCATCACATCCATTCATTCATATATTCTAGGATCAATGAAAGACATAAGGAAATAAATGGGCACATCATCATCTTGTCTCAAAATAATAATATAATAAAAGGCTAGTATTAAGAACTAGCTCACAATCTTACATTAACATTCGACTCTAGTTTATGAATTCTTTATCTCTAATAAATGGTGTCAATGACAGATCCATGACTACCTCAATCAAAATAAATGCTTAGAATCTCTAACTCTAAAGCAAGATGAAAATATCATATGAATCCTCCAAAGTAGGGGAGGCTCACCAATCCGCCTGGACGTCAAAAGATCCTCAATAAAATGCTTGCTGATGATCTCTATCTCGTATATCTGCATCATAAAATGATGTAGCGCCAGAGTGGCATCAGTACATGGAATATACGATATGTCAACGGGCCAAAATTAAGTGAAACAACATAATAACATGGAACAACATTAGCTCATCAGTTAATCATTTTATCTCAGAATAAGATATAAATACTATCACATTAACATCCATTAAGACTCATACCATTACATTAACATCTGAGTACTATCAAGAGAATACCTATATGGGAGTTTTTTTGACCTACAACCATCACCTATGGGCCAGTGATAGCACAACGTTACCGATGGCAATTCCGCATCCGCCCAATACCTTGTTGGGGCAAAGAGCGTATATTATTAGATCCAGATTAGAAATAATATCAATTCGTCTTTTCGAATTAAGGAAACATCTGTTTGTTATGGTCCAATCCTCATCTATGTTGGCCACGTAGTTATGAGGGCGAGTGGAACTCACTCTTACCCATTTTAGTACTTGGTACTCTTCCCATAGACTCAAAGTGCTCACAAACATTAACATTCATCCTTTGTCCTCATTTAGTCTCCTTCAGACTTGGACATTAATTGATTATTCATTTATTAGCTCGAGAAATTAGGAAATATTCCTTTATGATTATGTTCAACCTCTTTAAGGTTATCAATTCATTATCATCAACCTTCAATTTGTTCAATTCAGGACTTAGACCACAACCAGCAAATACAATTATGTGATCAAGGCTCTAGACAACAATCCCTAAGTTCATTCTTGAACTCATTAGCAAAATAATCATGTAGGGTTATATAATCATACGACTCATTCATTTAAACCATGTGAACAAGTAATTTAGTTATGATATTCATCACATTCACGAATATATATAGTTATGATATTCATGTTCACGAAAATATATACAAGGCTCAATCCCTATCTTTTTTCATGCATGCTTTTAACAATTAACATATAGAGTTTATACAATATCTCATGAACAATATTCAATTCAAGAAAATAAGTTTATGATGGTCATCAACGTATGAATATATATATATATATATATATATATATATATATATATATATATATATATTATATATTATTTCTCATTCAATTCAAGAAAATAAGTTTATGATGGTCATCAACGTATGTATATATATATATATATATATATATATATATATATATATATATATATATATATAATTTCTTAAGAAAATAATCGAGAATCATGTCTGTAAACTCAAGAACTTTCTGCTCACGTCTAAGACCATCTATGGGGCATATGGGAGAATAATCCCATGCTTTGTGTAGCCTTACATACCTGGGATGAAGATGAATGATCAATTTGGCACAAATTCGACTTGAAATCTTTAACTCCTTGGTCTTCTCTCATCTCTCTTAGCCTTAGGTCTTTTTCATAGTCTTAGAATGACTTAGGAGTGGGTTTTAAATCCTTTTTATGCTTAAAACAATTTATTTTGGTCATATATTAAGTCTAGGAGGAGTTTGGTAAGGTCTAGGATGCCCCTCAAAAAATTTAAAAAGTCAGGTTCGGGACGTGGAGTTCGCAACGCAGACCGTGTATTTTTCAGTATTTTTTGCCAAAAATTCTCTGAATGATCTTTATAATCAAACTAAGTGTTGGTCCACAATAGGGGGCGTATTGCGGCCCCATCCCGCACCCTCTCTGGTTTGTATTTAATTGTGAAAAATTATTTTTTGACATAGTTACTCTAAAATCGGGTTGAGGCCACTTTCCCACTCAGTTTTTTGTGCTGATCGCAAATTTGACATTGATTTTTTTGTTGGAGCTTGGGAAGACATGTTATGCGCAAGATTCCATTTTAGGGGTATTTTGGTAATTTCATAGGTTGTTATAGCTTGGTTCCCAAAATTCCATCTATAAAATGTGGAGCATTTTGTTCGCCTAAATTAGCATGAGTGATAGCAACCCTCCTAGGAGTCTTCTAACTTCAGCTCCATACGCTCTATGGATATTCTGCCACAAATTTTGTAGGATATGTAGAGTGGAAGTGACCATCTTAATATCTGGAAGGTTTCAGTTGATGTTCATCTAGAGGAAAAGAAAAAAGTATGATAAGTACGTTTATTCCAAATCCATGTGTTTTAGATTAGATCATTCACATCAATTTTTACAAAAATAATTCGTCAGGTGTATAACCTTTGACAAAAGAGTGGCTTCTTAGTTGCGAAATGGTTCCTTAAACCTTCATTCTTAAGGTGTATGTAACATGACCTATTTTCTAGAGTAAGAGTTTTCCCTAAACGTTTAAAAGTGGATGGAAGATTTGCGAGAAGGCACACTAAACTTATTGCACCAACTCTGAAGCTAAGGAATCCAAAGAAGGTTTGGGGGAGTGTGAAACACTACCCGCGTGAACTAGTGTGTGTAAGTGTATGACTAAGGACTCAATAGAAAGTGTGAATGTCAATGCAGGAAAGAAGTAACAAATAATATTTTCAAACAAATAAGGAACGTAAAGTTGGATTTGACTTTTGACCTTTCAATCAAAGGAATATATAAAACAAATATTTAACTTAATTAATAATCAAAAATATCATTCCTAAGCTTTGTTATAAAGGTTAAAATAAAAATGGGGTTTCCTAGCAGAGTCTCCACTCTGTTGCGCCCTATTTTCGAACCGATCGTAATAGCTCACAACATCATGTGATTGTGCTCTCGGGTTTCTAAAAAAAAGGTTTTAGAGGCACCACTTAATGTTAAGGAAAATATCAGAAAACCTGAAGCGACCCCAAAAAGTACCCAAAAATGTGCAACAGAAGTGCCTGAAATCATGATTTCCATACATCTCAAAATTTGTGTGTGATATAAAAAACTTGACCACATAATCTTATTCAGTGGATCAAATTGAGCTAGAAATAGGTCTAAGCCCAATTTTAGAGCAAATGAATCGTAGTTGCATTTTCCCAAAAATACAATTCAGAGAGATTTTTGTACCCTTGGCGCGACATGCCAAGGGCGCACCACAGTATATGTTTTAGGCTTTTTTTCAAGTTCGATTTTGGGCCTAAGTGTACCCAAACGTGAAAATACCTATACTTAGCCATATTTTACCCTCATATCATTCTAAACATTCCCCTATATTCATTCAAACACTTAGCAAAATATTTTACTCCTAAATTCAAGTCTCAAAACTCATCCAGATCTTAAGGTTCTCAATCAAGCTTCAAGTCTCCATATCTAATCTTCATCAAGCTATTCTCCAAAGCTATGGTATGTGGGTTTCTTTTATGGGTTCCTTTCACCCATGATACCCAAGCTCTCTTTTACCTAAAATTGCATGTATTCTCCAAAGCTAACATATGTGGGTTTATTTCATGGGTTCCTTTCACTGATGATACCCAAGATTCCTTTTACCCTAAATTGCATGATTTAAAGTTGATTTATGTATGGGTCTTATGTATTATGAATTTTACTGCACACTAGGTTGGGGTTTCATAAAATTATAGTTTTTAACATATTTTGACCTATGAATTTAAGATGTATTGTGGGGTTTGGTGAAGGGTTTTGGTGTATATTGATTGAGTGTGTTACCAAGTATCTATCAATGGCTTTACAATAAATTTTTTTGTACGATTTCACTCTTGAATTGCATGTTTTTACACTAGTACTACACATCTGCCAAGTGTTTTATAAAATGTTCTGTTGTGATTTCTTGAGGAATTGAAGGTCCAATGCATGTCTTATGAGATGAATGACTTTATGATGATGAAAGGAATATATGTATATGATATTATCTCTATAGTGTTGGGGATGACCAAGCCTCACTTGGGAGGTTGTAGGCCTAGGTAACCTTGTTGAGAGATTTGTACCTTAATGTCCTCGTTCGGGAGGTGGTAGGCCCATGTAACCTTGTCAAGGGGTTTGTACCTTGATAACCTTGTTAGGGGGTTTATACCTCATCAACCTTGTTGGAGGTTTGTACCTCATCAACCTCATAAAGGGGTTTATACCTCATGTGCCTCTCTAAGGAGGTGGTAGGCCTTGGATTACACTAATAATGGTCACTTCTTACACTCATAATATGTTCTATATAAGCACGATTTTACTTCAAGCATCATTCATACATGTCATATTGCTACATATTTATTCTTTGCCTATGTTAAACATTTTGATTATGGTACTTATCACTTGTTTCATTACATCCTACATACTTAGTATGATTTTACTCATAATATGTTCTATATAAGCATGATTTTACTTCAAGCATCATTCATACATGTCATATTGCTACATGCTTATTCTTTGCCTATGTTAAACATTTTTATTATGGTACTTATCACTTGTTTCATTTTATCCTACATACTTAGTATATTCAAATGTACTAATGCATACTCTATGCCTACATGATGTCACCATGTAGGAAACGGAGCCCTGCTTGACCACTTCCTTCACGTGGCTAGTACGATTTTGCTCAAGCTTGTTGGTGAGCCCTCCATTCCAGGGACGTCACCTATGATATCATGATATGTTCTAAAACTACCTTTGTTTTATGTAAATGTTGACTATGAGGGTGAGACTGGTTGCTTGTCTTGGCCCCCGCTCTTATCTATGTAGTAGAGGTGTTGTTGGACATGTCATGTGTAATGTTATGAACTTAACTCTTTCTTGACTCTTGTTTTTATGATGTGAATGATGTCCCTTAGCCTTGGTTATCCCTGTTTGTACTCTTATATTGTTATTTTATTTCTTCTGCGTCCAAAGATGTGTAATGATACGCTAAGAGGCTTGCTCGGGGTCCGTTCGGGTTCCCCTTGCGCCGTGTCACATCTAGGCCCTAGGCTTGGATCATGAGAAACTTAGTATTAGAGCACTAGGTTGGTAGATCCTTAGAATCCAACATACAGTATCAATTAGAGTCTTATTCATTGTTTTATTGTGCACCGCAACTATGAGCTAGAGGCTATGAGGCGTTTTGGAAATGTTTTCCTTCTTCTTACTCTATGTCATGCTATATAAGTTGTGGTAAGGTTTTCCCTCTAATGATTGTCCTTTCCTATGCTAGAACATGCCGAACACAAGAGGGAGAAGAGCACACACATCCGAGGGGCAACCGGCTAATAGAGAGCTTCGAGATGCTCTCACTTTGCTTGCAAAAGTTGTGGATAACCAAACCAACCAAGGGGCCAAGCCCCTCATGCTCCTACACCGGCTTCTCGGGTGAGAGACTTCATGAAGATGAATCCCCCGAAAATCTATGGGTCTAAGGTAAATGAGGACCCTCAAGACTTCATTTATGAGGTCTACAAGATTTTGACTATCATGGGTGTGAGGTCGAAAGATAAGACAGAGTTGGCAGCCTACCAACTAAAATGGGTGGCATAAATATGGTACAATTAATGGAAGGAAGAGAAGGGAGTCAACTATATGGTACTTTTGGAGGAGTTCAAGGTGGCTTTCCTTGGTCAGTTCTTCCCTCTTGAACTTAGGGAAGCTAAGTTGGTGGAATTTATGAAAGTGAAATAAGGATCTATGAGTGTGAGGGAGTATGCCTCAAGTTCAACCAACTTTCAATATTTGGTCCACACTTAGTCGCCAAGTCAAGGTCTAGGATGAAAAAATTTATGATGAGTGTTTCCGACTTGGTGAATTAGGAGTGCCAGTCCGTTATGTTGATTAGTGACATGGATTTGTCCCATTTGATGACCTATACCGAGTAAATAGAGGTGGAATAATTTGGGAAGAGGAAAAGTTATGAGGCCAAGAGGGCCCATTTTTATGGTAAGTTCCAAAGGATTGCCGGTTCTATCAAGGCCAATGGTCTTCTCATGGATCTAATAAGAGGGTTACCAATGATTTCCCAAGGACCCCAGGTGTTGGGGGTGTGGTTCCTAATAGTGGGTGTCCAACATATGGTAGGGGTCATAGTAGCTAGCCTATGCTTGAGGGATACTAATACTTGTTATGGTTGTGGGGAAGTTAGGGATAAGGTGATGGATTGCCCTCGAAATTGCAACAAAGGTAAGGAGGTTTGTCCATAATGTGCTAATATGATTCCTTTGGGGAAAGGTGGCCAACAAGATAGTGCTGTCACGTCCCGGTTTAGGGGCCGTGACTGACACCCATTTAGGGTGT
>DF364635.1:31554-49148 GCA_000787875.1 Solanum virginianum | reverse complement strand
CCATGTAGTAATTGGTGCCCGAGTTGATCCCCTCCTCCACGTGGCTAGGCGGTGCTATTCCAAGCTTTGTGGTGAATCCTCTATTTCGGGGTCTTTAGTCTATGTTTCTATTATCTATGTATTAAGACACTATCTTATGTTCTATTGACTATGAGGGTGAGCCCGGTAGCTCTGTCTGGTTAAACTATTTTTTTAAATATGAATTATCAACAGATGCTAATCAATTAAATTAATAATACTAGTAGTTTTTCTTAGAACTACGACGAACCTACTCACCATAGATTGTTGTCGTTCTTCCTATGTAATTGATTTATCAACATTGCATATGCTTATGATATGCAATAAAGTAAAGTGGCTAGATTTTTTTAAAATCATAGTTGCAAAGTCCTTTCTCCTCTATTAGAGGGATAGATCAAGTTATCTTTACCCTTTCTCTAATTTAACCACTTTTTCTCAATAATAAGAATAAAATAGAAAAAAGAACTCAATTGTTAGCTATGCTATCAATCAATTAATCACAGATGAGGAAATGATCAAAAAGTAACAACTCAGGCTAATATATATGTATTTGACAAACGTCAATAAAACGTAATAATGTAGGTTAAGATATATGCATTTGGAAAATGTCAATAAAAAGTAATAATTTAGGTTAAGATATATGCATTTGACAAACGTCAATGGCCTCTAGCTCTTCCTTGATTAAAAACAATGTGTAAAACCTAAGCTTAGGGTGAAATTATAGAGAATTAAAAAAATCCAAATTTTTTAAATTCAAATCGGATTAGAAAATTTCAGGGCACATGCCCCCATTGTATCATAAAGGAGTTACACGACAAGCCAAATCAGATTTTGCATCTGAAAAGATGTGTGCCACCCAACTGATCGCAAGAGGTCCTAATCACTTACCTTTTTCTTTGTTAATGTCAATCCTATTTACTTCATTCCTTTTGCCTAATTATTGTAGTCTCTATGGTTCCTACTAAGTAAATTGTTAGAGTATGATACATTCTTAAAAAGTTATTTAATGATATAAATTAAAAGCTTCTTGACGCGATCTGATTCTTGACTCATGATGGTACCTACTATACTTTATCAATAGGCCGGTAAGCAAACCCGAAATTTGGAATATCAAGTAATGGGTTTAAGGCTACAATCTAAATAAAAATAATAAATCAACAATAGAATATACAAGAGAATAGTCTAAATGTATATACAAAGATGGAATTTCTCTAAGAACCTGAAAATCACTAGAACAAAGCCACTAAATATGAGTACAAGTCTCAAAGGTGGATGAAAAATATATACAAATACCTATAGGCTTGTCTTAAGTTACAAAAAATGAGCAACAAAAATAATGAAGGAGATTAGTAATGTTGTAGGATGTCGTATGCTCACCCTCGCCTCCGAAAGTTGGCTACTATAGACTCGAATATTAGTGGTGGTAACTAGAGCTTGGATCTGCATCACAAGACTAGATGCAGAGTGTAGCATGAGTATCAAAACAACAGGTACCTAGTAGGTATCATAGACTAACTAAGTAGAAATGTTAATACAATAAAAAATTCTAGAATCTAACAGAAAAAGAGGTCCAGAGATGCATAAATTGCAATGCAATGCAGATAAGTGTAAGGAAAACAATAAAGAATGAAGGTAACAAGTTGTATCCAACTGGCCCCCATAACCCCCGAATGTACATTAGTGCGCAAGTTAAAGAAAAAAAAATCCTAGTGAACCCTTAAGTTGATAGGTATGTACAAAAACTATACTAGGAATAATAGAATGAGGTAGGACCAAGTAGGATTTCCCAAAAATTTCAAAGACTTGGATCTCTGGAAGGGATTGCATAAAGCCAAAACCTTGGTCGCAGATCCAGTAGTAGTAGTATCTACAAACCCATATTCTATAAGAGTTAGAACAAAGCCTAGACCTTGAACCATGGGTGAAGCCTCCCTAATAAAGTTGTTATGATCTCAAACAAATCGAGCTTTGTATTTCAATTCCACATAGGAGGATGAGTCATTAAAATTAGGACGTACAAAGTCTGAACCTTGAATCTTGGATTATACTCAAGATGGTATTCTTTTAAATGCAATAAATCCAAGTAAAGTCTAAGGACCCATATTTTGTATAACCTTAATAGATCTTGGAATTTGGTTCCAAAAAGTTTTTGACTAAGGTGATGCCTTATGGGTACCTCCATGGGTCATGTGACTCACCACGGGTCATGTGAAGGGGTCTTGAGGTGGCCTTTGGCCTTGTATGTAGAGTGTTCACATAAATGTGGAGTTTAAGACCAAGGCACACCCCACATGAACCCCACATGGTCCATTTGAGGCTTCATTGGCTGTGTGGAGGGTCTTACCTTGAAAATCCACATTTTGGCTAAGTCTTGTCACTTATGAACCTCCCACGGTCCATAAACCCCTTCACAATCTATGAGGTCTTCCGTATAGGCGTTGGTGTAAAAATTTTCTAAGTATGGGATCACCGTCTCTGAACTTTATTGATGGAGAATTTTTCTAAGTGAATCTTCATGGGAGGCCACACGGTTCGTGTGACCTCTCACGAGCCATAAAGCCCTCGTATGGGTGTTGGCATGCAATTTTCTGAGTATGGAATTCCATTGGCTAAGCTTTTCATAAGAACCGATAGAAGGGTCAACTTTAAATGGTCATATCTCTTATCATAACTGGGTCGTAAGCTAAGCTTTTCATAAGAACCGATAGAAGGGTCAACTTTAAATGGTCATATCTCTTATCACAAAATGAATTGGGTGGCCTACAACCTACAAAGTTGAAACTCTTTGAATTAGCTTTCCAACACATCTTGTTTCCCCTAATTCTGAGTTCGGATCAAGAGGTTGTGCCCATTTTTGTAAAGCCCATCCACACTGTGTTTCCTATGATTTGGCTAAGGAAGGCTTCATGGGAGAGTTCACATACGTGTGACCTTGTACGGATCGTGAGACCTTCTCAAAGGACCCTTAGCAATAATTGTTATTCCATTTTGCTATCTTAAGGCATTCAAATGACCTAAACTCTTATCCTATCATTCAAATTCATTCTCACACTTAGAATTATATTCAATATCTCTCTTAAGAACTCCCTAAGGTGAACATTGAAGGATTGTCTTGAAGCTTAAGGAAAGGGTCTTCTTCTTCATCAAATTTCTTCCTATTTCTTCTTGGTTAGCTAAGGTACGTGGGATTGATTCATGGTCCCGTTCAACCATGAAGACCAAAACTCTTTTCAACTAAATTTTCATGAATTTTAGCTTACTTTAAATATGGATTTTTCTAAGGACCAAAACCTAGTACGACCCAAATAAAGCTTGGAAATTTGGTTCCAGAAAGTTTTGGCAAGGTGACACTTCATTGAAGCCTTCATGGTCCGTGTGAGGCTAACAGACCATGTGGAGCCTCCTTGAAATGGCCCTTGGCCTTGTGCAGGGTATGTGGGCTTTAACATAGAGTTTGAGACTGAGACATACCACACATAGACCCCACACAGGCCATGTGAGGCTTCACGGACCATGTGGTAGCCTTGACCTTGAAATTCCATAGCTTTGAAGCCAAGGCATGTCACATGGACCATCTCACAGACCGTATGACCTTTCACAGGTCCGTGAGGTCCCCTGATTAGGTACCGGAGTGAAAATTTTCTAAGTGTTAGATCACCATCTTGAACCTTCGTCATGAAGAATGTTTCTAAGTGTCGGATCATGAACCAAGTATATGGTCAATATACCTTTACACGGACCATATACCCCTCCCTGAGACCCTTGACTTCAATTTTTGTACTCATTTCATTAATGATGGTTTCATAATTATGGATCTTTCCAAGGGTCTTTTGTGACTTTCTTTGCTACTTAAAGACATTCAAACAACCTTTACTTTATTTCTTTCATTCAAATTCACTATTATACTTAGAATTCTCTCAAGTCACTTTTAAGAACTCTCTCAAGAGCTCTTGTCAAGAATAAACTTGGGAATCAAGGCAAAACTCTTTTCTTCATCATTTTTCTTCTTGAATCTTCTCTATTAGCTAAATTATGTGGGATTGATTCTTGGTCCCTTTCAATCAAGAAGACCCAAACTCTTTTTCTCTTGAATTTCATGAAATTTTGCTTACTTTAAATATGAGTTTTGAAGTTCATTGTTTATTATATTCAATTAAAGTGTGGGTATGCTTTATTGTTGATTTTAAGTTAATTTAAGCCACTATATGTTGAATTACATGAGTATTATGAAGATTTGAACATGCATTGTCCCTTTAAAGTTTGATTTAAGCATGGGTAACCTAAATTGTGATTTGAATATCAATTTTACTTATGGATTTACTTCAATTTCATATTGTATTATTTATTTTAGCTTGAATCTCAATTACGCAAGCTATTCTCACATCATTCATGGCATGTACAATCATGACCATTCGATTTTATAAAAATTATGAAGTGGGTTAAGCCCAATTATTTTTATCTATATGATTTTGATAAAAGTGTGGTTATGACGAGAATGTGATCACATAAATGTCTATTATTATTGGCTCTTTGAGAATATTGGGTGCTTGCACCATATTGTTAAGTGCATGAGCTATTCCTATGCATAAAAAGTATGGATTGAAGTATGATTTGGCTTTATAGTCCAAGTATAAATGATTATGAAGAATGGTTGGTTTTTAAGCCTAAATGTGCATTGAAATGATTTGAAATAACTATTGCCTCTTTTGAAAGCATGTATATGTATACGTATTCTCGTGGGATGTTTTGACTTAGCACTGATGGATTGAGGGCATCATGGCTATCCTCAAGGGTCCTCTCTCTTTCCTTAAACTATGTACTGGCATAGGAATGGTAGCCATTACCGAAATGACCAGATCATAAGGAATAATTATACATTAATATGATATGATATGATATTGAAAATCCTTTTGAAATAACTGGGTCGTAAGGAAGGTGTTCATCCACTGAAATGACTGGATCATAAGGTGTGATGTAGATTACTCTTGGCAAGTAATCTTCTCCTACTGATGGGAGGTCTTCATCAGACTACTTCATTTAATAGCTCACATGAGTTTGATTTGTCAGTTATAGTACATCCCCTCTATATATGTGCATTTTTGCATTTTATGTATCATGGATTTCATGGCATATTGTTATATTACTTTTCTATCACGATCCAAGCCTAAGGCCTAGACGTGACACGGTGAATGGGGAATCCGAAGGGACCCCAAACAAGCCTTTAGCATATCGATCACACATCCTTGCTCGTGAAACTAAAATAAATAACAAAAAGTGATATAATGAAAGAAAAGCGGGCTAAGGGAAGTCTTTGATAATCGTTGAAGCATAAAAGAGTCGAGCTCATAACTTAAGTACATCATAATATCCAACAACACTTCTAACTTGGAATGGAGCGGGGACCAACAAAAGTATAAAAGAGTCAAGTTGATAGCATAAATACATCATAGTATCCAACAACACCTCTAACTTGGAATGGAGCGGGGACCAAGACACTTTTCGGGCTCACCCTCATAATAACAAGTGTTCAACATAATAAAGTCTCAAAATAGCAAGAGTAATATAGATAGTGTCCCCAGACTTGAAGACTCACCAATGCTTATCTCTGAAGTACTGAACTAAGCACGATGATGATCAAAAGGAGCTCCGGTCGCTACATGGTAATATCATATAGGCATAGAGTATGCGTTAGTACATTTGAATGTACTAAGTATGCAAGGTGCTCCAGTCCCTACATGGTAATATCATATAGGCATAGAGTATGCGTTAGTACATTTGAATGTACTAAGTATGCAAGATGCAATGCAACAAGACATAAGCCAATATAATCAAAATGCATAATCATAAATAATGGATATATAATTTCAATATGACATGCATGACCAATGCTCATAATAAAACATGCTTATAAGTCATTCCTCTTGCACAATATATATATATCATACATATGTGGTGTCATGATCTAAGCCTAAGGCCTAGACGTGACATGGCGAGGGACCCAAAGTAAGCCTCGTAAAGTATCATTACGCATCCTTGGTCGCGGAAGCAATAAGTCAAGCATCAAAGATAAAAAAATGGGGGACCGGGGCTAAGGGAAAGGCTTGCACAATATCATGGTCAAAAGGCAAGAGTTAAACTCATATCATAGATACATAACATGTCCAACAACCACCTCTACTACATAGATAAGAGCGGGGGCCAAGAGAAAGCAACTGGGCTTACCCTCATAGTCAAATAGGACATAAAAGAGCATCTCAATACATATCAAAAGAGCATAGACTAAGGTCCCCGATGTAGAGGACTCACCAACTATCTTGAATAGTATCAAACTAGCCACATGAAGGAGGATGATCAACTTGGGCACCGGTTCCTACATGGTGACATCATGTAGGCATAAAGTATGCATTAGTATATTTGAATTTACTAAGTATGTAGTATGCAATGCAACAATAAGTAGGCATCATAATCAAAATGCATAATATTAAGTGATAAACATAATATAACAATATGACATGTATGTTGAATGCTTAAGTAAAACAGGCTTAAGTAAATCATACTCATATAGGATATTATATGTGAAAAAGAGACCAAGCTAGCTATTCAAGGTATAAACCCCTTGGTGATTTGTAGTATAAACCCATCACATGGTTGATGATAATCATACCTTATCAACATGGTGACAAAGTATAAACTCCTCGCATGGTTAATGAGTATAAACCCCCAACATGGTTACCCAGGCTATTGTCCTCCCGGATCGGGTATGGTCTAATGCAAGACTTTATATAGAGTATATCATATACATTAACTTATTTCATCATCAAATAGTCATTCATAGCATATATCATGTTTTGGACCTTCAACTCCTCAAGAAAACACATCTGGACATTTTATCAAACACTTTAGTGTGAAGTGCTAGTATAAAACCATACAAATTAGAGATGAAATCATGCAAGAAAACCTATTGTAAAATCATCAATCAACACCTTACAACACTTGCATGACATATACATCAAAACCCCTTCTCAAATCTTACAATAGAGCAAAGATTTATAGCTCAAAACATGGCAAAACAGTCACAATTATTCATAGCTTTAACATAGTGTGCAGTGAATTTCATAATGGTTGAAACGATTTATAGCTCAAAACATAGCAAAACAGTCACAACTTTACATAGCTTTAATAAAGAGTGCAGTGAATTTCATAATAATCAAGATCCAGTTGTATATCAACTTGAAATCATAAAATTTGAGTAAAAGGAGGCTTGGGTATCATGGGTAAAAGGAACCCATGAAAGAAACCCATATACCTTAGGTTGGAGATGAACTTGGTAAAGGTTGGAGATGGAGACTTGAAGCTTGAAGAAGAACCTTAGCTTAGGATGAGGGTTTGGGACTTGCGTTTGGGGAGTGAAAATATGACTAAGTGTTTGAGTGAGTATCGAAAATTTTTTAGGGTAGTATGAGAGTGAAATTTGGCTAAGTATAGGTAAAAACACATATAGGAACTTTTAGGCCCAAGACTTAAAGTCTTGGAGCAAAGCTGAAAAAATAGTGTCCAAAATAACACTGGGGCGCATTGCCTCCACTAGAATTTACGGTCTTGAAATTTGGCAATTTTTAAATCTTTTCTCTTAAATCTAGGTTAGACCCTTTTCCCACTAATTTGGACCCCTTGAACAAGAATCCAAAGTCAGATTTTCAAAATAACAACCGGATTATGAGATATATGAAAATTAAAATTCTGGATATTCTGAGGCACGTTTTTGGGCACTTTTTGGGGTCATTACCTGTGGGTAATGACCTCAACTGACATAGACCAAGTAGCTACAACTTGGACACCGAGGCCTGACACCCCCTCGGTTCAGGTGACCAGGCATGACACCTCCCGCGAAGTGCAATCTACTTGCCAAGGAAAACCAAGCATGATAATATGAACTAGATAGATCTACTAGTATAGCAAGGGTTATAATCATAATCCTATGGTGGCACATGGTTTAAAGACTAAATACTTTATATAAGGACCCCTTGAGTCAAGCCCCTATCTTAAGCCTCAATAGGTGCTAAGTTAAATCCCATAGAATACTTGAAATAATCATACTTTAGTCATAACATAAATAGCTTGTAAGAACATTACCTGAGCAGCTCATAAACATGCTTGACCTCTAGTAGTGAGCCTAACTTGAACATGAAAGTAGATCATAATCATATAAGAATCCTTGTTTTAACATGAATTGCTCACAAGAGGTAAAAATCTTGAAATATGGTTTAACTTGATACTTGTAAAATCATAGATACTTTTCATGAATTCAATACATACTTGAAAACCCTTAATCATAATAAAGTCACTTGACTTGTAAATCATGTAATAGATCATCAATAACTTGAGAATTCTTGTCATATCATTTTATCAAACACTTGGTGGGTTCATGATACTTGTTTAAAATTATACAATTCAAGAGTTAAATAGGATGAGTAAACTTAATTCAAATCTACCCACCAATATATAGTAAAACCCTCATGTAGGGTACCTTAAAATCCATCGCAAAAGCTCATAATAGTTCACAGTTTCATAGCTCAAAACATGTATAGTATCAATGGACAAAATCAATTCATGGTATAATCTTGAAATAGATAGTCATACATAATCAATCAATAATTCGTAAAACCCCAACATAATATATATTCATAATCTATGTTAAGAGATACCCATAGGTAAAACAACTTGAAAACATGCAATTTTCATGAAAAGGGAAGGTTGGGCTCCATGGGTGAAAGAACCCGATGGATGAAACCCACATACCATAATTATTGAATCCTTTGAGGTAAACTTGAAGTAGTCTTAGTGCTTGAAATGAATCCTTGAGTTCCAAAGTTGAGCTTGAGATCTTTAGACTTGAATGAGAGAATTGATAGAGTCTTTGAGGGGGTTTGAGAGAGGGTTTTGTGAGTTATAGAGTTGAAAAATCACTAAGTATGGGTAATTTCACATTTTAGTGGGCATGGGCTATGACCAAATGCCCTTGGCGTATAGGAAAAACTAAGGAAGATAATATACTGGTTTGCATCCAATCCATGATGCAGATCCATCGTGGAGACAGTTTTTGTGTTGATCCATTCCTAGTTCGCGTCGCGGCCTGGTTGTAGATGCACACTGGAAATAAAAAATTAGCCAAATTTATTTTTTGCCTACGGGTCTTCTAAAATCTGGGTTATACCTAGTTCCTACTCAATTTTTCCCCATGATCTATAATGAAGTCAGATTTTTGAAATTGTGCATGAATTTTGAGATATAAGAAAATTATGAATATAGGCATTCCGAGGCACATTGTGGGACATTTCATTTTCCTTGCTATATATCTCTTTTTATTCTATATACCCTCATTATCTAACATTAAGTGCAAGTTTGATAACTCATATGCATTGCATGCCTGCATCCTTAGTACATTCAGATGTACTAACACATACTTTTTCCTATATGATCTAACCATGTAGGGACCGAGCACTACTTTTATCCACCGTATGATGGTTAGCTTGGATCTTGAGATTTCTTATTGTGGTGAGTCCTATCTTCCAAGGAAAAATCACCATTCCTCTACCTATGATGCCTTTGTTTATGCTATTTATTTTAAGGGTCAAATCGGGACATGTCTTGACCCCCATCCTATCTTATAGCTAGAGGTATTGGAGGACATCTTGTAGACTCTTTTATGTTTATATGCTAAGTATTGTATTCAGAGATTATGTTTATGGATATGGCTATCTATTGGATATTGTTATGTGGGTTGGCTATGAATATTGTGATGTGTTCTTATGTTATGTTGTGAAAGATCTTAAGTCCTAAATTGCCCCCATAGAGTGAGTCCTACTTACCCGCCAGTTAGTATTTATGTGCTACGTGTTATGTGGATCCATGTTAATCCCTTACTCTATGACACCCCTGTAACAACCCTAAAAATTGCTCGAAAATGTGCCTTGGAAGTGCCCGAATTCGTAATTTTCATATATCTCAAAATCCATACGTTATTTCAAAAATCCAATTTCATATTCTTGTTCAGGGGTTCAAATTTAGGAGGAAAAGGGTCTTACCCCAATTTTAGAGAAACCATAGCAAAATTCAAAATTTTAAAGTGTCAAATTCCAGAGAGCAAACCGCGTTATAGGCGCAACGTGCCTCTGTACAATTTCTGATCAGTTTTTCAAGTCTGTCCAAGACATTTAAGTCTTGGGCCTAAGTGTTCCCATGCATGAAAATAACTATACTTAACCACTTTTCATCCTCATATCATTCTAAACATTCCCCAATACTCACTTAAACAATTAGTCTTATATTTTTCTCAAAATTCAAGCCTCAAAACCCTCTCCGGATCTACGAATTTTCACTCAAGCTTCAAGTCTCCATCTCTAATCTTCATCAAGTTCATCTCCAAAGCTAAGGTATGTGAGTTTCTTTCATGGGATACTTTCACCCATGATAACCAAGCTTTCTTTTCTTACAAATTACATGATTTAAAAATGATTTACTCATGAGTCTTATTTATTATGAAAATCATTGCATAGTATGTTGGGGTTTATGAACTTGTGACTGTTTTGCTATGTTTTGGGCTATGAAACTAAGATCTATTAGATTTGATGAAAGGTTTTGATCTGTGTTGCTTGAGGGTGTTACCAATTATCTATTGTTGGTTTTACATTGAATTTTCTAGCATGATTTCACTCTTGACTTGCATGGTTTTACACTAGCACTACACACCCTCTAAGTGTTTGATAAAATGTCCTGTTACAGTTTCTTGAGGAATTAAAGGTCTAATGCATATCTTATGAGAAATGATTAAATGATGATGGAATGATGATGAAAGTGATGTATGTATATGATTACTATATGATGATGATACGAATTTTTATATGAGTCATTTTCATGAAGGAGTACCTATGGTGTTGCAAGTAGATTGTTGGGTTTTCATAAGTTTTGTGCTCTTGAGAAAATTGAGAAGGTCTTCCCTTGTTTTAAATGTAATATTGTGATGAGTTAGTTCTATGATCCCTACCAAAAAGGCCATGCCGTAAGGTAGAAAGAGTAATGATCCCTACAGAAAAGGCATGGATCCCCTACCGAAAAGGCCATAAGGTAGAATAACTAATGGTTCCTACTGAAAAGATTATATCATAAGGTATGGACACCCTAACAAAAAGGCCATGTTGTAAGGTAAAAAGACTAATGGTTTCCACCAAAAAAATCATATCATAGGGTATAGATACCCTATCGAAAAATGCCATATCGTAAGGTAGAAAGACAAATAGTTTCAACCAAAAAGATCATATCGTAAGGTATGGACATTCTATAGAAAAGGCCATGCCATAAAGTAGAATGAATCTCGGCTCTACCCAAAAGATTATATCATAATGTAGGGGACATCTTATACTACTTACCAAAAAGACAATGTCATAAGGTAGGAGTATTGGTAAGACTCTCCAAAAAGGTTATATCGTAAGGCAAGTGGCGGCCATATGTCCATTTCATGAAGATTGGTAAGAAAGGTTTGCGTATGTATTCGATATTGAGTTTACATTCCTTGATCATGATTTACAAGCATGTTTTAACCTAAGCATTGATTATGCATGTCATATTAATGTTACACCTATCCTTGCTTATAATGATGCATTTTGACTACGTTGTCTATCCCTTGCTACATACTTAGTACATTTAAATATACTAATGCATACTCTATGCCTATATGATGTTACTATGTAAGAACTGGAGCTCTATTTGGCCATCCTCTGCATCTCATATACTTAGTACATTCAAACGTACTAACGCATACTCTATGCCTACATGATGTTACCATATAGGAACCGATGTACCACTTGATACTTCAAGTATCATTCATACGTGTCATATTGTTATTATGCTATCCATTGCTTATGATATTGTATTTTGACTAAGTTGCTTATCTCTTGTTGCATTGCATCCTACATACTTAGTACATTTAAATATACTAATGCATACTCTATGCCTATATGATGTTACTATGTAAGAACTGGAGCTCTATTTGGCCATCCTCCTCCTCCACGTGACTAGTACGATTGTCTCTCAAGCTAGTTGGTGAGTCCTCTATTCTGGGGACGTTGGTCTATATTTCTAATGCTATATAATGATACTCTCTTCTTTATTGCTACTTTGACTATGAGGGTGAGCCTTTGCTTGTCTTGGCCCCCGTTAAGTTTCTATGCGTAAAGGTGTTGTTGGACAAGTTGTGTCTTATGCTTGAACTTTGACTCATCTATGATATTTAAGTATTAGTCTCTCTTTCTCTGTCGTTCATTTATTCCTAAATCCCCTTGTTTATGCTTATCTCTTATTGTCATATTAATTTCTTCCGCAACCAAGGATGTGTAACGATATGCTATGATGCTTGTTTGGGGTTCCTTTGGGTTCCCCATTTGCCGGTCATATCTAGGCCCTAGGTTTGGGCGTGACCCTTTGAAATAAGGCTTATCTTCATACTTGCATAATTATACGTAATTTCATGAATTGATAACATACTTGATAGACCATATTCATCATGAAGTCACATGACTTGTAAAACATGTACATATCTTGAGAATTCTTCACTTGGCATTTCATCAAACACTTGGTTGACACCATGAGGACATGTTCAAATCATGAAAAATGCAAGAGTATAAATCATGAAATAGTAAAATCAATTAATCTAAAACTTAGTGGGCACATATGAGGACATGTTCAAATCATTCAAAATGCAATAGTATAGATCATGAAATAGTGAACTCAATATATCATAAAATTGTGTAAATTAGCCCACCAATATCATGGTAAAACCCCATCATGGGTAACTTGTAAATTATATCAAAACTTCACAATAGTTCATATATCTCATAGCTTGAATCATGTGCTATCTTTCTTTTATGTACACATTAACTATGAGGGTGATCCCGATCGCTTGTCTTGAACCCCATTCTTATCTACGTAATAGAGGTGTTGTTGGACATGATATGTATCTATATTATGAGTCTTGAATCCCTTGCTTCTTGATGTTATGATATGAAAGTATATCCTTAGTCCTAATTCCCTTTCTTAAGCTTATTTCTTGTTGTCATTTTAATTACTTTCACGACCAAAGATGTGTAATGATATGCTATGAGGCTTGTTTGGGGTTCCTTCGGGTTCTCTACTCATCGGTCACATATAGGCCCTAGGCTTGGGTTATGAGAAAGATGATATCAAAGCATTAGGTTGTTAGATCCTCAGAGTCCAACACACCACATCGATTAGAGTCTAATTCCTGGTTGTGTTGTGTACCACAACAATGAGTAGGAGGGTATGAGACGTTTTAGGAGATGTTTCCCTTCTTCATTTTCTAAGTTGTGCTATAGAGTTGATGTAAGTCCTTCCCTCTGCTAACAATTATTCTTTTTGATGCTAGTTGATCATACCTAACATAAGAGGAAGAAGAGCCCTACTCCCGAGGGACAATCGGCTAATGGAGAGCTTCGGGAGGCTCTCAATTTGCTTGCACAAGTTGTAGCCAACCAAGCCAATCAAGGGGCCCACACCCCTCATGCTCCAACACCAGCTTCTTGGGTGAGAGACTTCATGAGGATAAGCTCACCAGAGTACTATGGGTTAAGGGTGGATGAAGACCCACAAAAGTTTATTGATGAGACTTATAAGGTATTGGCTATCATGGATATTATATCGGAAGATAAGGCAAAGTTGGTGGCCTACCAACTCAAAGGGGTAGCATAAATATGGTACAATCAATGGCAGGAGGAGAAGGGAGTCAACAATGTGGTTCTATGGGAACAGTTCAAACCGGCCTTTCTTAATCGATTCTTTCGTCTTGAGCTTAGGGAAGCTAAATTGGTAGTATTCATAAATTTGAGACAAGGGTCAATGAGTGTGAGAGAGTATGCCCTTATTCAAATAACTCTCTATGGGGTTCATAAACTTGGAACAAGGAGATATTAGTGTAAGGGAGTATGCCCTCAAGTTCAACCAACTATCTGAATATGCTCCCCACTTAGTTGCCAACCCAAGGGCTAGGATGAACAAGTTCGTGATGGGTGTCTCCGACTTGGTAAATAAAGAATGCCTGTCTGCTAGGTTGATTAATGATATGGATTTATCCCGCCTCATGATTTATGCCGAACAAATGGAGGAGGAGATGTTGAGGAAAAGAAGGGGTAATGAGGCCAAGAGGGCTTGGCTTGATGGTGGCTCCCAAGGTCTAGAGTCCCACGATGATCCAAGAAAGAGGGTTGCTAGGAATGGCGTGTCAAACCCAAGGCCCCAAGGAGATGATGGGGTGACTCATCCTAGATGCCCAATGTTTGGGGAAACATGGTAGTACATGTTAGAGGAACACGGGTGCATGCTTTGGATGTGGGGAAATTGGCCACAAAATACCGGATTGTCCATATACTCAAAACAAGGGTAAAGATGGTCATATTGATTAAGGGGATGCTCCAAGACATATTCAGTTCTATGCTCCTCAAAGGAGAAGAGGTAGATGAAGCACCCAATATTGCTACCCATATGTTGAAGTTTTCTTAACTTAGAGGTATGTGCATTGTTAGGTACGGGTGCCACTATTCCCTTCATTATTCTTTTGTTGCTTGTGGTCTTTTTGTGTGTCTCCCAAGTTGCTATGTGAATCTTTTGGTGATTACCGCTTTCTTGAGTCTATTATTACTAGAAGGTTCATAAGTATTGTTTCGTGGTCATGTGGTGTCTAGGTCTTGCCTTGTGATTTTGTTGAATTTGGGGTGGTGACTTGTGGTTGACTTATGCACTGGTCATGTCTATAGGTCTTATGAGTAAGGTCTTTAATCCCTACCTTGTTACCATTGTGGTGGTCTTTGGTGATGATATGTTGATTGTTTTCGAAAGCCAGGAAGAGCTTGTGAATCGTTTGAGGGTGATTTTGTGAATTTGGAAGAGGTGAGGTTGCTTGTTAATTATGGAAAGTAAAGAGCTTTGGGTGACAAGAAGGTTGTCACGACCCAAGCCTAGGGCCTAGGTGTGACTATACATTTATTTAACCCAATTACATCCCCATTTATATACTAGAGGTTTAGTGTCAGGACCCAAGACTAGGGCCTAGGTGTGACCGGCGAATGGGGAACTCAAAGGAACCCCAAACAAGCCTCTTAACTTGTCATTACACATCCTTGGTCGCGGAAGCATATAAAAGAAAGGTAGAATAGAATGGGGCATTAGGGCTACGGGAAAACTTTGCAATTCATTATCATCAAAAGACAAGGAAACATAGCTCATATCATAAATACATAATTTGTCCAACAAACACCTCTACATACATACATAGAGCGGGGGACAAGACAAAGTAACCGAGCTCACCCTCATAGTCAAATAGAACATAAGATAGTGTCTCAATACATAGATAAGAGGAAAACCTAAACCAAAGTCCTTAAAATGGAGGACTTACCAACAAGCTTGGAATAGCATTGTCTAACCACATGGAGGAGAAAGATGATTAACTTGGGCACTAGTTCCTACATGGTGATATCATGTAGGAAAGAGTATGCGTTAGTACATTTGAATGTACTAAGTATGTGGGGTGTAATGCAATAATAGATAGACATTATTCTCAAAATGCATACATTAAACAAGAGACATAGTATAATAATATGGCATGTACGATCAGTGTCTAAGTAAAACATACTTAAATAACCTATGCTTATATAAGATATCATTAGCGAAGAATAAACCAACTAGATTACCAAAGTATAAACCCCTTGGTCGATTGATGATGATCTCACCCCATCACCCTGGTGGTATGGTACAAACGCCTCACATGGTTGATAATAATCACACCTTATCACCCTGGTGGAAAAGTACAAACACCTCACGTGATTTGATGAGTACAAACCCCCACCTCGGTTGATGAGTATAAACCCCCACCTCGGTTGATGATGATCTCACCCCATCACCCTGGTGGTATGGTACAAACCCCTCACAGGGTTGATGGGTACAAACCCCCACCTTGGTTGTCCAGGCTCTTAGTGCCCTGGATTGGGCATGGTCTAATGCAACACTTTATATAGAGTATATCACATACATAAGCTCATTTCAACATTATAACATCATTCATGTCATGTCTCATGCTTTGGACCTTCATTTCAACAAAAGACCCTAGCCGGATATTTTATCAAACACTTGGGGGAGGGGTGTGGAAAGGGGTAGTAATATCATATCTCATGCTTTGGACCTTCATTTCTTCAAGAACCCTAGCCAGACATTTTATCAAACACTTTAAAGGTATGTAATGGGGGTAAAAGACCATGCAATTTAGAGATTAAATCATGCAAGAAAATCTATTGTAAAACCATCAATCAACACTTTGCAACATCGCCAAGACATTCACATCAAAACCCCTCATCAGATCCAACATTAGATCAAAGATTTAGAGCTCAAAACATGCTAAAACCACCATACTTTCATGAACTAAAATCATTGTGCTGTAAATTTCTCAATATACAAGACCCATATGTAATGGGAAGTAATGGGAAATATTTAGGATGATATAAGGGTGAAATTTGACTAAGTATAGATAGAAATACGTTTGGGAAACTTGGGCCCAACCCTTAGAATATTTTGGGCCGCACAAGTAAAACACTGCTAGACAAATACACATCTCCATGTTATGGAGAGGACGCAAAGAAGAATTTGTACTGAAGCACGCCCAAGGCGCGTCGTGGAGGCATCTCAGAAAGCTCTCTGAAATTAGTCACTTAAAAATTTATAATTGGAATTCTTCCATTCTTAAATAGAGGTTAAATTCTTTTTCACCTAATTTTGACCCCCTGATCACAAAAATATAAAGTTGGATTTTTGAAATGAAGAATGGATTTTTAGATATATGGAAATTAAAATTCCAAGCATTCCGAGGCACGTTTTTGGGCACTTTTTGGGGTCGTTTTAATATCTCCCCTTTGGGAACATTTATCCCCGAATGTAAAAGAGACGTATAAGACAAGAGTGATCATGAAAAAATCAGCCCCATCAAGAATGAAACATAATATGTAAAACACCAAATTCTCAACATAAGTGTAAAATCATCACAAGTTTACCAACTTAAACATGAATGCATATGAATGACATAGGGGCTGAAATGCAAGGATTAAAATCATATATGAGACTTAGGATTAGTACCTTAGGCTTGAGTGGAGTGGAAAAGATGAGGATACTGCTTTTATATATCTGCTTCGGCCTCCCATGTAGCACTTTCAACTTGTTGGTTCCTCCAAAGGACCATAATGCACGTTACCTCTTTGTTCCTTAATCTCTTTACTTGCGTATCAAAGATCTGAACCAGAACCTTCTTATAAGTCAAGTTATCCTCAACAATGGCCACCACATCAAGAGGCATAATGGATTTAGGATCACCAACACATTCTCTCAACATAGAAATATGGAATACCGGATGAACTAAATACATTTCTTTAGGCAACTTCAACTCATAAGCTACCTTAGCAATACTCTTTATCACCTCATAAGGACCAACATAACTTGGGCTCAATTTTCCTTTCTTACTAAAACGG
>DF364635.1:20826-31381 GCA_000787875.1 Solanum virginianum | reverse complement strand
AGCCGATTTCGTCATCCTATCAACCACCACCCATATGGAATCAAAATCCTTCCTAGTCTTGGGCAACCCAACCACAAAATCTATATTAACTACCTCCCACTTCCAAGTAGGAATATCTATGCCTTGGGTTAGGCCACCCGACTTTTGATTTTCGGCTTTGACTTATTGTCAACTATAGCAACCGAAAACAAATTTGGCAATGTCCCTTGTTATGCCTCCCCACCAATACACATCCCTCAAGTCTCTATACATTTTGGTGGAACCGGGGTGGATAGAGTAAGAGGAATTATGGGCCTCATTAAGAATTCTCTTTCTCAAACCATCAACACATGGCATACATAACCTACCTTGATATCTAAGGGCACCATCTCCCCGTTAGGAGAAAACCTCTACTCTGACCCCTATCTTTCAATTGCTCTTTTAACTCCTTCAACTCTGCATAAAGAGCCTCAAATGGAGCCATACCGATGCTAGAGTGATAGCTATTGTTGTAAGCGAAGTCAATCAATGGAAGATGGCCATCCCAACTACCTTTAAGCTCCAAGACACAAGCCTTAAGCATATCCTAAATTTTTTGAAATGTCCTTTTAGCTTGGCCATCCATTTGACGGTGGAAGCCCGTACTAAGGTGAACGTTGGTGAAGGCCTTCAATTCAAGCAAGGAGGAGTCTAAATCTTGTTTTGCTATCACCTCATCGACCAAAGAAGATTTAGAACCATTAACCACAACAACACCATTACCCATATCTTCCAACCTCACTCCAATCTAGCCAACCTTTGCACCTCCCTAGCCAACTCCCTTTCACCAACATCCATATGAGCTAGGCTACCAATGGACACCCAACTCAAAGTATCTGCCACAACATTTGCCTTACTCATATGGTAATGCACAATCATGTCATAGTTCTTAAGGAGTTCTAGCCACCTTCTTTGTCTCAGGTTGAGATCTTTTTGTGTGAAGACATATTAAAGGCTCTTAAGATCAGTGAAAATATCAACATACACCCCATACAAATAATATCACCAAATCTTTAATGAAAACACCACGACGGCTAATTCAAGATCATGGGTAGGGTAGTTCCTTTCATGCACCTTGAGTTGTCTAGAAGCATTGACTATGACCTGACCATTTTGCATTAGCACACAACCTAAACCAACTCTAGATGTATCACAATACACAACAAAACCCTCAAGGCCGTCCGATAGTGATAATATTGGAGCAGACACAAGTCTATCTTTCAACGTTTGAAAACTTCTCTCACATTCATCGGTCCATACAAACTTAACCTTCTTTTGAGTCAATTTTGTCATAGGAGAAACAATGGAGGAGAACCCATTCACAAACCTTCTATAGTAACCCGCAAGGCCCAAGAAACTCCTAATGTTCGACAGGGTCAATGGTGTAGGTCAATTCCTAATCACATCGGTTTACTTAGGATCCACTTTTATACCATCCCCCGATGCTACATGACCCAACAATGTAACCTCCTTCAACGAAAATTTAACCTTCTATAGTGACCCACAAGGCCCAAGAAACTCCTAATGTCCAACGGGGTCAATGGTTTAGGATAATTCCTAATCAGATCAGTTTTCTTAGGATCCACTTTTATACCATCCTCGGACACCACATGACCCAAGAATGCAACCTCTTTCAACCAAAATTCACACTTGTCATATTTAGCATACAACCTCTCCTCCCTCAATCTTTGCAACACAACCCTCTAATGACCCATATGCTCTTCCCTACTATGTGAATAGATCAAAATATCATCAATGAAAACCACAACAAAGGAATCAAGGTAAGTCTTGAAGACCCTATTCATTAGGTCCATGAAGATGGCTGGTGGATTAGTCAATCCAAAGGATATCACTACAAAATTCATAGTGCCCATATCTAGTTCGAAAGGTTATCTTGGGAATATCACACTTGATCGACCTCACTTGATGGTACCCAGACCAAAAATCAATCTTAGAGAAAAAGCTAGCCTCTTGCAATTGGTCAAACAAGTCATTAATTCTTGGAAGAGGATATCTATTATTGATAATGACCCTATTGAGTTGCCGGTAGTCAATGCACATCCTAAGTGACCCATCTTTCTTCTTTATAAATAACACCGGTGCACCTCAAGGGGATTGACTAGGTCTAATAAATCCCTTTTCTAATAAATCTTTCAATTGCTCTTTTAACTCCTTCAACTCTGCAGGGGCCATATGGTAAGGAGGAATGAAGATAGGTTGAGTGTCGGGAAGGAGGTCTATGCCAAAGTCTATCTCCCTTTCGGGAGGGACACTAGGGAGGTCTTTAGGGAAGACATCAAGAAACTCATTTACAACCGAAACTAACTCAATGGAAGGGACTTTAGACTCCACATCTTTGACCCTCTCAAGATGATACAAACACCCATTGGAAATCAACCTATGGGCTTTAATGCATGAGATAAACCTACTCCTTACTACATATCATGACTTTCCCATTCAAGGACAGGTTCATTTGGAAATTGAAACTTGACCCTATGGGTTCTACAATCAATAGAAGCATAGTAGGTATACAACCAATCCATCCCAAGAATAACATCAAAATCAACCATATTTAATTCAACAAGATCACAAGGTAAGATTTTATATAATATGCAAATCGGACAATTTGTATACACCCTCCAAGCAACAATAGATGCACTAATAGCAGTAGATACCTCCAAGAATAATATCAAAATCAACCATATCTAATTCAACAAGATCACTAGGTAAGATTTTATGCAAGATGCAAACTGGATAATCTCTATACACCCTCTTAGCAACAATAGATGCACCAATAGGAGTAGACACTTTATATGACTCATGCAACAATTTCGACTCAACATGGAACTTTTTAGCAACAAAGGGTGTAAAAAAGGAAAGGGTGGCACCTGGATCAATCAAAGCATATATATCAAGATCAAAGATTTTCAACAAATTGGTAACAACATTGGGGACCTCACCAACCCCTTGCCTCCCATGTAGAGCATAGAATCGATTGTGCCTTGGGGCACCACCTTGCGGATCTCTTCTACCCAATAGGACCACATTTGCACCCCAAACCTTACCACGGTTTCTTGGACAATCTATCCTCTTGTGACCAAGTTCCCCACAACCAAAGCATGCATTAGAATCTTTCAAACATGGACCTCTATGATTCCTTCAACAACTAGGAAGCACAACAATAGGAGCCACACCACCAACACCTTGTGACCTAGGGAAGGCATTGGCAAACTCCCTATTAGTAGCATGAGAAGGCCCTTGGCCTTGACGAAATCTAGTAGCCCTTTGGAACTTGCCCTAAAAATGGGCCCTCTTGGCCTCATGGCCCCTTCTCTTTCTCAACTTTTCTTCCTCTATTTGTTCGACATAAGTCATCAACTGAGACAAGTCCATGTCACCAATAAACATGGCGGACTGACATTTTTCACTTACCAAGTCGAAGACCCCTATAATAAATTTATTCATCCTTGACCTAGGATTAGCCACCAAGTGAGGAGCATACTTTGAAAGTTAATTAAATTTGAGGGCATACTCCCTCACACTCATAACACCTTGTTTCAAGTTCATAAACTCAACCAATTTTGCCTCCTTAAGCTCAAGAGAAAAGAATCGACTAAGGAAGGCCAATTTGAATTCCTCCCAAAGCACCACATATCCATCACCTTTCTCACCCTTCCTTTGACCAAACCAAATTTGGGCCACTCCTTTGAGTTGGTACGCCACTAACTTCGCCTTCTAATTTGGCCCAACACCCATGATAGACCAGATTTTGTAGACCTCATCAATAAACTCTTATGGATCTTCATCCACCTTTGACCCATGAAAAACCATAAGATTCATCCTCATGAAGTCTCTTACCCTAGCTCCTAGTGTATTAGTATGAGGGTCTTGGGCCCCTTGTTGGACTTGGTTGGCCACCACTTGGGCATGCATAATAAGAGCATCCCGAGGCTCACCATTGGTAGGCTGCTCCTCGAGAGTTTGGGCATATCTTCCTCTAGTGTTTGGCATGAGCTAGCATTGAAAAGAACAAGCACTAGGGGGAAAACTTATCACAACTCTATAGCATGACTTAGAATATAAAGAAGGGAAACATTTCCTAAAATGCCTCATAGCTTCCTACTCATAGTCATGGTATATTTCATAACAATAAATAGGACTCTGATCGATGAGATGTGTTAGACTTTGAGGATCTATAAATCTAGTGCTCTGATACCAAGTTTGTCAAGACCCAAGCCTAGGTCTAAGGCATGACCGACGAATGGGGAACCCGAAGGAACTCCAAATAAGCCTCTTAACTTATCATTACACATCCTTGGTCAAGGAACCATATAAAAGACATGTAGAAAAGAATGGGGCATTAGGGCTAAGGGAAAACTTTGCAACGCATCATCATCAAAAGATAAGGACCCTTAGCTCATATTATAAATACATATATTGTCCAACAAACACCTCTACATACATAGATAGAGCAGGGTCCAAGACAAAGTAACCGGACTCACCCTCATAGTCAAATAGAACATAAGATAGTGTCTCAATACATATATAAGAGGAAAACCTAAACAAAAGTCTCTGAAATGGAGGACTCACCAATAAGCTTGGAATAGCATCGTCTAACCACGTAGAGGAGGAGGATGATCTACTTGGGCACCGGTTCCTACATCGTGATATCATGTAGGCAAGAGTATACGTTAGTACATTTGAATGTGTTAAGTATGTGGGGTGTAATAGAACAATAGATAGACATTATACTCAAAATGCATACATTAAACAAGAGGCATAGTATAATAATATGACATATATGATCAATGTGTAAGTAAAACTTGCTTAAGTAACCAATACTTATATAAGATATCATTAGTGAAGAATAAAACAACTAGATTACCAAACAATAAACCCCTTGGCCGGTTGATGATGATCTCACCCCATCACCTTGGTGGGGTGGTACAAACCTCTCACATAGTTGATGATAATTATACCTTATCACCCTGGTTGCGAAGTAGAAACCCCTCATGTGGTTTGATAAGTACAAACCCCTACCTCGGCTGATGAGTACAAATGCCCACCTCGGTTGATGATGATCTCACTCCATCACCCTGATGGTATGGTACAAACCCCTTATATGTTTGATAAGTACAAACCCCCACCTTGGTTGTCCAGGCTCTTAGTCCCTCGAATTGGGCATAGTCTTATACAACACTTTATATAGAGTATATCATGTACATAAGCTCATTTCAAAATTATAACATCATTCATGTCATATCACATTCTTTGGACCTTCACTTCAACAAGAGACCCTAGCCCGATATTTTATCAAACACTTGGAGCGTGTGTAATAGGGGTAAAAGACAATGCAATTTAAATATGAAATCATGCAAGAGAATCTATTTTAAAACCATTAATAAAAACCTTCCAACACCCCAAGACATTCACATCAAAACCCCTCATCAAATCTGACATTAGATCCAAGATTTAGAGCTCAAAACATGCTAAAACCACCATAATTTCATGAACTAAAATCACTGTACAGTAAATTTTTTAATATACAAGACCCATATGTAAAATTAACTTTAAATTATGCATTATTAAGTCAAATAGAGTTTAGGCACCATGGGTGAAAGGATCCAATGGTTCAACACCAGATACCTTAGCTTTGGGAGAAGTTCTTGGTGAAGGTTGATAATGGGAACTTGAAGCTTGAAGAGAATCCTTAGCTTTGGATAAGGGTTTTAGGACTTGAATTTGGGAGTGAAAATATGGCTAAGTATTTTGGGAAGTAATGGAAAATGTTTAGGATGATATAATGGTGAAATTTGACTAAGTATAGATTGAAACCTGTTTGTAAAACTTAGGCCCAACACTTAAAATATTTTGGGTTGTACAAGAAAAATACTGCTAGGCAAATACACATCTCTGCATCATGGAGAGGACACAGAGAAGATTTTGTACTAAAGCATGCCCAAGGCACGTCGCGGAGGCATCGCAGAAAGCTCTCTGGAATTCGTCACTTAAAAATTTATAATAGCTATTCTTCAGCTCTTAAATCGATTTTAGAACCTTCCTCATCTAATTTTGACCCCTTAATCACAAATATGAAGTCATATTTTTGAAATAATGAATGAATTTTTAGATATATGGAAATTAAAATTCTGGGCATTCTGAGGCACATTTTTGGGCACTTTTTATGATCGTTTCAAAGGTGGTTGGAGGAGTTCACCGGTTGACTAGGTTGGGTGAGGTTGAGAGTGGTGGAGTAAAGGCTTTGATGGTTCCAGATCTTCTATGGTTGAAGGGATCTAGTTAAATAAGGCTTTGATTTCCATCTTGATAGAGTTAGAGGTCTTGGTGAGGGACTGTAGAGTGGACGTTATCTCCTGAGAGGGAGATGGTGACATTTGGTACTAAGTGGTTTGTGTGTGCTTTTGAAATGACCCCATAAAGTTCTCAAAAATGTGCCTCAGAATTTTCATAATTTTAAATTCCATATATCTCAAAATCTGTTTGTTATTTTAAAAATCTGACTTTATATTCATGATCAAGGGGTCAAAATTAGGTGAAAAAGGATCTAACCCCGATTTAAGAGTCTTATGATCTTGGTTGAATTTGGTTTGATGGATTAAAGGTTTTGAGATGGTGTATGGTAACAAGTGGGTTATGTGTGATTAAGGTTTACAAATGAGTTTTGGGTTGTGAGTCCTTCTAAAATGTAGAGAGAGATTGGTAAGGTTGTATAAGGGTGGAATGACATAGGGATATGGTTGTGGTTTGTTTGATTCTTCATACTTTTACATTGAGGGGTATGTGTGGATGTCTCTAGTGTCAAAGACCTCTTTGAGGTTGTGGCTGTTGTGGAGGATAAGTTAACTTAGGAGAAGGTCCCAATGGAGGTATTTGATGGAAGGGTGGAAAGATGACTAAAAGGATGTGGTGTTCGTTAAGGCTCTTTAGGAGGCCTATCTAGTCAAAAGAGTCTCTCGGGGGCGGGCATGGAGAAACAATATCCGTAAGGTGGAAAAACTAATGGTTTCCATCGAAAAGATCATGTCATAAGGTGTGGATATTTTATCGAAAAGGCTATGCTATAAGGTAGAATGAATCACGGCTCCTACCTAAAAAATTATATAGTAAAGTAGGGAACATCTTATACTACCTACCAAAAAGGCTATGTCGTACTATAGGGGTATTGGTAAGACTCTCTAAAAAGGTTATACCGTAAGGCAAGTGGGGGCCATATGGTCCATTTCATGAAGATTGGTAAGAAAAGGTTTGAGTATGTATTCCATATTGAGTTTACATTTCTTGATCATGATTTATAAGCATGTTTTACCGTAAGCATTTATCATGCATGTCATACTAATCTTACACATATCCTTGCTTATAATGATGCATTTCAACTATATTGCCTATCCCTTGCTAGCATTGCATCCTAGATACTTAGTGCATTCAAATGTACTAACGCATACTCTATGCCTACATGATGTTACCATGTAGGAACCAGTGTATTGCTTGATTATCCTCCTCCTCCACGTGGCTAGTACGATTGTCTCTCAAGCTAGTTGGTGAGTCCTTTATTCTAGGGAAGTTACTTATTATCTCTTGCTACGTATTGAAAGTATCTTTCTTTTGTGTATATATTAACTATGAGGGTGAGCCCTGTCACTTGTCTTAGAGCCAGCTCTTATCTACGTAGTAGAAGTGTTGTTGGACATGATATGTATCTATGTTGTGAGTCTTGACCCCCTTGTTTCTTGATGTTATGATATGAAAGTTTATCATTAGTCCTAATTCCCTTTCTTATGCTTATTTTTTATTGTCATTTTAATTGCTTTCACGACTAAGGATGTGTAATGATATGTTATGAGGCTTGTTTGGGATTCCTTCGAGTTCTTCATTTGCTGGTCATGTCTAGGCCCTAGGCTTGGGTCATGAAAACCCCCATAGCTTGAGTCATACTCTCCCGTCATTAGAACTATGTATTTACTAATCCTATACGCTTCCGAATCAATGATGTGAATATGGATACTTTGAGGCTTGTTTGGGGACTCTCAGATTCTGATTTTCCTTGTCACTCTTAGACTCTTAGTCCGAGACATGACAGTTTTTAAGAGTATTGTTTATTTAATTTAGTTGATGTATGAGCTATGTATAAATAAAGTTTTTAAAGTGATTTAAGCCCTAATATGTTGAATTGCATGATTATTATGAAAATTTGAATATACATTGTCCCTTTAAATTTTGATTTAAGCATAGGTAATCTAAATTGTGATTTGAATGTGGATTTTACTTATGGATTTATTTGAATTTCATATTGTATTGTTGATTATAGATTGAATATCTATTGCTCGTCCTAATCTCACATCATTCATAGCATATGCATTCACGAGCATTGGATTTTATGAAGATTATGAAGTGGTTTAAACCCATATAAGTTTATGAATGTGATTTTGATAAAAATATGATTATGAACAAGAAATGAGCATGAATATATGAACATGAGTATGATATAACTTGAACACCATTATGACATAATTTGCTAGTAATATGAACTTGATATCTATAGGAATACGAATTATATAGGTGTACATATGATATGATATCTCGCATGAGTATGTAATCACAGGTATGTATTGATGAGGGTGGGCACAACTCTCCCTTTACACAATGCATAGATGTGGCTAGGTACAACATTCACTATGCACATATATGTATGATCCAAGTGTTTATTGATGAGGATGGGCACAACCCTCCGTTTACACAATGCATAGATGAGGGTAGGTACAACCTTCCATATGCATATGGTTATATAATCTAAGTGTGTGTTGATGAGGACGGGCACAATCGTCCCTTTACATAATGCATAGATAAGGAGAGGTACAACCTTCCCTATGTACATATATATATGAACTAAGTGTGTATTGATGAGGATGGGCACAACCCTCCCTTTACATAATGCATAGATAAGGGAAGGTATAACCTTCCCTATGTACATGGTTATATTAGCTAAGTGTGTAGCGATGAGGATGGGCATAACCCTCCCTTTACACAATGTATAAATGAGGTTACGCATAACCTTCCCTATGCACATGGTTATATGAGCTAAGTGTGTAGCGATGAGGATGAGCACAACCCACCTTTTACATAATATATGAGACATTCTTCTTTATGTTCTTCTTTGACTATGAGGGTGAGCCTAGTCGATTTATCTTGGTCCCCACTCTTATCTATACGTTAGCGGTGTTTGTTGGACATATTATGTATCTATGATATGAGCCTTGACTTTTTACCTATTGTTTATGATGTTATGCAAGCTTTCCCCTTAGTCCTTTTACCTATATCTTACTCTTTTATGTCTTTGTATGCTTCCACAACCAATGATGTGTAATGACAAGTTAAGAGGCTTATTTGGGGTTCCTTTGGGTTCCCCATTCATCGTGTCACATCTAGGCCCTAGGCTTGGGTCGTGAAAAACTTGGTATCAGAGCACTAGGTTGATAGATCCTCAGAGTCCAACACATCGTGTCAATTAAAGTCCTATTCATGGTTGTGAAGCATGCCATGACTATGAATAGGAGGCTATGAGATGTTTTAAGAAATGTTTCCCTTCTTGATTTCTAAGTTATGCTATAGTGTTGTAGTGAGTGCCCCCCCAACGATTGTTTTTTACTATGCTAGATCATGCGAAACACTAGAGGAAGAAGGGCCCAAACTCCCAAGGAGCAACCTACCAATGGTGAGCTCCGAGATGCTCTTACTGTACTTACCCAAGTTGTGGCCAACCAAGTAAATCAAGGGGCACAAGCCCCTCATACTACTAACCCGGGAGCTAGGGTAAGGGACTTTATGTGGATGAATCCTCCGGTGATCTATGGGTCAAAGATGGATGAGGATCCATAAGAGTTCATTGATGTGGTTTACAAGATCTTGAATATCATGGATGTTGGATCGAATGAAAAGGCAGAGTTGGCGGCATACCAATTCAAAGGGGTAGCCCAAATATGGTATGATTAATGGAAAGGTAAGAAGGGAATTGGTAATGTGGTGCTTTGGGAGGAGTTTAAATTGGCTTTCCTTAGTCAGTTTTCCCTTTTGAGCTTAGGAAAGCTAAGTTGGTGGAGTTTATGAACTTGTATCAAGGTGCTATGAGGTTGAGGGAGCATGCCCTAAAGTTTAATCAACTTTTAAAGTATGCTTCTTATTTGGTGGCCGATCCTAGATCTAGGGTAAACAAATTTGAACTTGGTGTCTTCGACTTGGTGAGTGAAGAATGCCGGTCTGCCTTGCTAATTAATGACATGGACTTGTCTCAATTGATGACATATGCCAAGCAAATGGAGGAGGAAAAGTTGAGGAAGAGAAGGGGGCATGAGGCCAAGAGGGCCCTTCTTGGGGGTAAGTTCCAAAGGTGTGGCTAGTTCCATCAAGGCCAAGGGTCTTCTCATGCTACTAATAGGGGGTTGGCACATGATGTCCCTAGGCCTCAAGGGGTTGGTGGTGTGGCTCCTATTGAGGTGTGTCCTAGATGTAAAAGGAAGCTTGG
>DF364635.1:0-16992 GCA_000787875.1 Solanum virginianum | reverse complement strand
AGGAGGAGGCCTATGGATGGGCTTGACCCTCTTAAATCGCGTTTTTTGCGATTTTTAGATTTTGATATGGTTGCTCTAAAATTTATGTCAGACCCATTTCCCACTCAAATCTTTTCCTTGAACAAGAATATGAAGTTGGATTTTCAAAATAATGAAAGGATTTTTAGATATATAGAAATTACGACTTCAGACACTTCCGAGGCACATTTTCGGGCATTGAGGTCATTTCAATTCGTGAATCAAAAATCTCAGTCACCTCAGTTTCTAAGTCAATCACATAGACCCTAAAATACATTTTTAATGAACTAATTATCAGTATCGAAGCGTCCACATGATTTCAACACTACACCCATCACCCCCAACATTTTTAACATACATACACACCATCAAAATTGAATTAGCATTAATTTTCCTACCATTCCAATGATCTCTAATTGATTTAAACAATAACATGTACCTATGTCATCACTCACCAATTCCACAAGCACAAATCATTCAATCTCATTCAACATCATTCGATCATATATGATAGGTGACTCAATAGGCATAAATAATTAACATTCAAGAGGCCAAAATACCCATTTCCAAATTTAGACATTAATCACACATGGGCAACCTAATTACACTTAATCAACAATTTAATTAAAATATAGGTTTTATGTCCATACATCATACCCCACATAATTTCCAAATCACTCAATTAAACAAGGCAAATTAAGGGTTTTAGTTAAACTGAAAACTCACTAATAATTGAGATGTAACTTGAAGAAGATGAGAGAGATTGGTAGGGACAACACCCGAGGTTGCCGAAACTCTCGCCGAAAAAAGGATTGATAGTGGTAAAAAATTAGAAGGTGTGGGGTCGGTTTGGTAGATTTTGTAATTTTAGGTCATATAGGGTAAAAATTATTTGACCCCTCTATTTATACTTACCGGGTCAACTGAAAAGTTTACTGGACCTGAACCTATGAAACCCTGATTATGATCGTAGGTAGTTCTACGGCTCGTAGATTATGATTTAGTAGACCCTTCAACACTTACTAATATTTTAAAAAGTAAGCTGGGGTCCATGAGCCCCATTCACGACCCATAGTTTGATCTACAAATCATAAGGTTAGCTCATGAACTGGAGTACATATTTTTCCTTCTTATTGGAAATCTCTATGAGATGGGGTAAGAGTCGTAAAGTGATTTACAGCTTGTAAGCCCAGTCGTAGTGACTTAACCTAATGCTTTTCTCAGCCAAATTGGCTGACTTAGTCCTACACCCTATGTGCACCCAGCCTAGTGTCAAAAATTACAACCAAATCACAAGAAATAAACTATCTATGAATCCAGAAACTAAAAATAAATCTATAACTACACTATTACATAAAAAATCATTAGGTTTCCTCCCAAGTAGTGCTTGATTTATTGTGGCGGCATGACTTGGACACATTGGTTATTCAGACTTCGCCAATTGCCTAGACTTCACTCTTCAACTCATCTAGATGTTTCATGGGCTAACGGATATCGAATACAATGTCTTGATAATTCAATCTAAACTTGAGTTGACCAGTTTCCATGTACACTAGGGCTCATCCAATGACTAGGAATGGTCTTCCCAAGATGATTGGGACATCGAAGTCAACTTCGCTATCTAAGATCACAAAGTCTGTAGGGAGTATGAATGTTTCCACTTTTACCAACACATCGTATAATATCCCTACAGGTTTCTTTATCGTGCGATCCGGCATCAATAACTTTATGCTAGTAGGAGTAAGGGCTCCTAATCCAAGCTTCTTATAGACCGCCATGGGCATCAGATTAATACTGGCACCTAAGTCATATAGTGCCCTAGTAAACTCTATATCTCCAGTGGTGCAGGGTATAGTGAAAGCACCTAGATCTTCATGCTTCTGAGCCAAGGACTTTGTAGTGATAGCACTGTAATGCTAAATCTCTTGAGAGAGCTTCGGACTCACAGTGCACTTTTTGGTGACCAAGTCCTTCATACTTAGCATACGCTGGCATCTTCTCCAATGCCTCGATGAAAGGGATGTTGATAGAGAGCTGCTTTAATATAGAGAGAAAGTGCTTGAACTTGCTTTCCTCCTCCCTCTTTTTGGGTCACTAAGGGAAGGGAGGAGGAGGCCTATGGATGGGCTTAAACCTCTGTGGCACTTCAGCTGCTTCAATCACTCCATCTTTGCCATGATAATCCCCTTCATCCACATGCTTTACTATAACCATCTCCTCACAAACATCTTCTACATCAACTAGCATAAGAGGACCAATTGTGTTATTTCCACCCCTAGTAGTGACCGCCAGACACTGCCCTTCATATTTTGGATTTTGCACTGTATTACTAGATAATGTACCTCTCTAACGTTGATTCAACTGAGTTGACACTTGATCGAACTATTGTTCTAGCTATTTAATAGACACAGAATAAGACTTTATTTTCTGATTAATGCTTGAAATATATGATTTCATGCCCCTTAGAGTCTTATCCTGTGTCTCAGCCTTCTTCAGCAGGCAATCAAACATCTCCTCAATTCTGGAATTGCCTACACCTGCATCGCGGTTGTGTGATGGCACATAAGGACCATTTCTGAAGCCTTCTCTACAACCCCAATCTACATCTAGACCCCTGTTCCTGTCATAATATCCTTTGTGATTGTCCCTGTAAGCTTTATCTCTGCCAAAGTTCTGACCTTGGCGCCAATAGTCCTGATTGGACCCTTGGGTGTTGGTCTGGAAACCCCCCATCTGATCATTAACAAAACAACCTCATTATAGTATGGCTCCTCTTACACTGGTGCACGCGGAAGTTGGTGAACCATTGTGTTCACCCTCTCTTGGTTTTGCTTTATTACCACATCCATACTTGTGCAAAGCTGAGTAAGTTGTTGCATAATTTTTCATTAATTTTAGCTTGCTCTGACCCCACACTGACAACATATGAAATCATTGTGGAAACTTTATCCCGTTGTACCCATGCAATGTTTGACTTGACCATTTGCTCCATACATTCTGCAATCCTTGTAAATGGTTGATCTAAAACGTGCCCCCATGATAGTGTCAGCATAAGCCTGACTATTCTCATCAAGGGCACAATGGAAGATCTCCACCATGGCGTCATGAACTATCTTGTGGTCAGGGAGGTTCTTCAGACATTTTGTAAATCACTCCCATGTAGTGCTTATCGAATCACTAGAAAGTTGCTCAAAGTTGTTGATCTGGTCCTTTAGCTTAAGCTTCTTCGATCTAAGGAAGTACCTCTCTAGAGAGGCCTTCTGGAAGTATTCACAGTTGGTGATTCAACTCTGTGGTAGCTCAGATAGCCATAACGTAGCATTGCCTATAAGTCCCACAACATCTATAGATAGATTCTGTGTCCCCATTACACTCTAAATGTAGGAGATTATACAGACCGGTGTGAAGTTTGTATACTAGGAATTGTGAATTTAATGATTATGGCATAACAATCCACAATTAAACAATAAGTAGCTAACTAATCTATGTGCAGAATAGTGTTAAAATCTGGAATATCAAGCAACATCAAGTTTGCCCAGGTATCCTGCCCCTGAATAATAATCACACATGATCAACATACCTGATCCACTGCTACAGAATCTCTTATGCTGGTTGAAACACGAAGTCGGGATGAAAGAGGCTCGAGGCTTATCCCCCAAATGGGAATTACAATAAACATATAAATATGAATAAGTAGACTCGGGATAAAATAAGACAAAAGGCTGGCTACTGCATAAAGTGATCGTACTTATAACAAAATCATCCGACACCTCAGTAACTAACTATGTTAGAGCTATGTAGAAATGTCCCTCATGGCCTCCTCCTCTAGTATCGTCTTTACAACCAGATCTACCACCTTTAGAACCATACTGGTCCCTCTAAGAAACTCTACTGGAAACGTGTATAACACTATTGATCATCCTTATTGTTCCAATATTGACATTTGTCTCTGGCTTTTTCTCTATAAGCCTGTTCTTTCCCTTTCTTAACAAAATGCATAACACCCTTCATAGATGATACTTTCAAGTAGACCAAATTGTCAACATCAAATTCAAGTACCCTCCTTACATCCGAGTAGGATGTTTGATGACTTTGGGCAGGCTTTAGTCTTTCCTTTACAAGTCATTATTCGCCATAATTTCCACCTTCATAAATACCCCCATTCACTAACAGACATATTCTACTGTCCTACTAAGTCTTGCATTTGGACACAAATCTTTAGCTTTTACTAGAAGAGTTACGGATAGAAATGGTTGAAAGAATATCATACTTGTAGTCCTTCATCACATAAATAATGCTCTTGAATTTGATTTTCATCATCATTTATCTACATAATAGATTTTAATGGGCTTAATGTACGTATAATGCATTACAAAGATGTAAAATATTAAAAATAAGTGTTTATTGGAATATTATTAAGTTAAGTTGAGTTGAAGCTTCACCATCGACCATCAATAAAATATTTGTACATATTTAAATAAATATAATAACTAAAATAATGTATTGTTGCGCAGCAGGAGCACGTTTAGATGTGTTTGCTCTCTAGATAGTACATGTTGGTTGTTAGTATTTTAAGTGGAGTTTTAACTCTTCACTACTGCCAACAAACAATTTACATTGGTAATTCATGATTAAGATCAATCAAGCATGAGAAGAGCATGTTGTGGATCAAAAATAAATAAATAAATAAATAAATAAGACTGTATACTCTCTAACAAATAAGACTCACTCTTAAGGTGATTTGTAGACCAAAAATTAATATCAATAATCTATCTATCTATATCTATATCTATACATATACTTATACTAATACTCATACATATACCTACTACCTTAAAAGCATGAACTCTATAAATTAAAAGTCAAATTACTTAAATACCCTTTCTATTAGTACAAATATTTAGTTATGCAATTAAAAAAATTTAACGACCTCCGGTTGCGAATAGAAGCCAACCCTCCATGTTCAAATTTGCTCAGGCCAAAAGTTGCGCAGTGTAATTTTATTCTTTTCAGTTTTCAATCTTCTCCAATTGGTTGACACAGTGAAACTCAAATTCAACAAATTGCCAGAAGTTCTATCTGGTGTGATGCGTTTTCCATTCAACTTTTCAACAAGAAGAGTATGTGTTAAATAGAATACTACTATTTTATAACTATCACTTACTTTCTATTATTGTCATATTTCCTTCCATTTGTTTATGACATTATTTTATTATAAAACTTAAGTTTATCTTTTCTTTACTCGCATGCTTGGTAGGGACATTGATCCATGAAATTTTAAGCATGTGAAATTTTTATGTCCTAGAATTTTAATTTTTTTAAAATTAATAATGAGGCAAAACAAGAAAGGAAAAGAAATTAAAGATCGATGGTGGTGTAATCATATAAAATTTATTAAATATAAATTTTATAAAATTTAATAAATTTTATAAAATGATTCAAAATATATTAGTCAAAACAAATATTATGGATTAATATAATTGGTAATTAATTAAGTCCAATAAAATATGAACTTAATTAAAATTCCAAATTCATTTATTTGGACTACAAAAGATGACCCACTTCATTAGGCCACATATCCTCTCATCTTAGAGGCCCACTTGATACCACATGTCAGATGATGTGGCATGCCAAGTCAAATCCAGAAGTCTATAGGATCATACAATGTGTCAAAATGACATGACATTTCTATCTCAATCAAAAGCCAATAAAGTGTGTCACATGTACAAGAGATGTGTTCCAACCAATCAAATGTTGTCATGTCACTTGAAAAGAAACCTATTCTGATCACTGTTCCTATGCCTTGTCACCTTAAATCTGATTGGCTAGAAAAAAGCCTGATCCCATCATGACTCCTCTATTCTAAAACTCTATATAGGGGTCCTCATAATTCAGAATTCACATTAAGAATTCTAACAAGAAGCCAGAGAGAGCTCGTGGATCAAGTACGCAGATTTCTCTACAAGCAACAAGAATTCAAGAAATCAAGAAATTGAAGTATTTAAGTTCAAGAACACATCAAGATCAAGGCCACCAGATTCAACAACAAGCCCAAAAGCCCTTGGATTCAAGTACATGTCAAGATCAAGTTCAAGAACAAGTCTATATCAAATTCAACTTTAAGTTCATCAATCCACAAATCAAGATCAAGACCATCGAATTCAAGATAAAGCCCAAACACCCTTGAATTCAAGTACAAGTCAAGATCAAATCCATCAATTTTTACAAAATTCAAGATCAAGCTAAAGAGCCCTTGAATTTATATTTGAAAAGGCGAAGCAGAGGATTTATAGAGATTGTAGAACTCACTCCTTAACATAAAATACAATGATTATTGTAAATACTTTTCGTTCCTTAATTAATATTTTCACCATACAAATTTTAATGTCATACAAATTCTTGCATGCCCAGTGGGACAATCTCTACCTCTCATCTCAACTTTTCAAGCATCAAAGAATACTAAAATTGCTTCCAAGAAGATCTCCCAATCAACTTTCTCTAAGGTTGCTGATTCTAAGTTCTCCACTGAAGTAGAGGGAATCCTAGGCGTTACTTTTGGAAGTTTTGGAGTTGTTACAAGGAGCAAAGCCACTATTCTAGGACAATAAATTAAATATTGTGAGTGTCGTTCACACCAACTCCTAATTTTGGATCTTTAACTCCAAAGGGAGCGAAGTCCTCTACAAATGTTTTAGAAGAAGGAAGTAGTGTTGCTGAGAAGATCAAGCAGACTTTAGCTATACTTGAGGTCTCTGGTTTTAAGAACTCTACCATAAAGAGAGACCGTGACTCCTCTGATGAATCTTCTCCATATGCATCACGTAATGTGAGTCCTCTGAAGATAAACTTTCACAATAATGCATGCTTCTTTTCAATGCCTCCAACAGTCAAGCAAGAAATGACCAAGCATGTGCAATACTAGATGGGGACAACTCTCAAATCTGGCAAAGATGATTGAAGGATTGACCAAGCATATACAATACCAAGAGTCTAGCATCGATAAGTTGATGGAAAGGGTCGATGTCTTACTAGATGGGGAATCTAGTCATGCACTTTGGAAGGGTATTGATGTTTAGGACAATGAAAACTCTATGAAGCGAGCACCGTTTATCAAAGAGATGCCAGCTTTTGCCGAAGGGATGATCCCACTCGATTAATTAAAGGAGTTAATTGAATGGACCATCAAAGACAAGTATGAAGTCTCTATAAAGTCTTCCCATATGTATTCCAAGCCCTACACTTCAAAGATTGATAGCCTTAAAATTATTGTTAGTTATCAACCTCCCAAATTTCAATAGTTCGAGGGCAAAAGAAATCAAAAGAAATATGTTGCACATTTTATGGAGACATGTAACAATGCTGGGACATATGAAGACTATCTCGTCAAGTAGTACATCCACTCCTTCAAAGGAATTGCCTTTGACTGGTAAAAGATCTTGAGCCTTATTCCATTGATAGTTGGGAGAAACTAGAGCATGAGTTTCTTAATGGCTTCTATAGCATAATAGCGAACAATGAGCATGGTAGAAATCACAAACACTTGCCAAAGGAAAGATGAACCAGTCATCGAATTCATAAATTAATAGAGGAACACGAGCCAAAATTGCAAAGATAGACTTACTAAAGCTTCTTCTATTGAAATGTGTATCCGAGGAATTCACCAGGGGCTTCTCTATATCTTACAATGAATCAAGCCAAAGTCCTTCAAATATTTGCGCTCACAACATGGAATTAAGCATGTCTTCTGCAGGAAAGGATATGATACCTGTCCATGATCCTCGCAAAGGAAAGAATAAGCAAGAACCGATAAAATGGAGCAAATTTGTGCTCAAAAATGACAACAAGGAATCCATGAATGCCAATACATCACCTATGAAGTTCACTACAAAGGAAAGCAGGAGGCAAAGTTTAGATAACTTTTCAAGGGCATCTATATCAAAAGTTGGCTTTAAAGGAGATGCAAGAAAAAGAATACCATTTTTTGGATTTTGGTGTTTCTCAAATATTTGATGAATTGGTTGAACTAAAGCTCATCAAGTTACAAGAGATGAAACGGCTCGATGAAGCTAGAAAGACTGATTATCCAAACTATTGCAAATATCATAAACTTTTGGGCCATTCTCTCAAAAAGTGTTTTATCTTCAAGGATAAAGTTAAGTGATTCGCTAGGAAAGAGAAGATTGTCCTTGATGATAAGAAAACTAGTTCTAACTAAATCTCTATCACTTTTGTCTTGCTTGACCCAACCCAAATATATACCCCTGAAAAAAGAAAAGTCATTAGAGCCAAATAAAATCCTAACTGATAGAGATAATGATGAAGGTTGGATTCTCGTGACTAGGTAAAGACATAACAAGACAAGTTCATGAAGAGAATCATTAAGCAACTGACAAGAGGAAGGATGGTAAGGAGACCAAAGAAGCAAAAGTTAGTCACGTGTCCAAAGAAAGCAATATGGTAGTGCATCATTACTATCCACTACGTCCTATGGCTTTTGGAGAGTTCTTGCCTAGTTGATTTCTAAGACAACAACAAGGAATCATGTTTTAACACTGATAAAGGAGAGACAGTAGGTAAAACTTGATCAAAGATTTCTCTAATGAATAAAGAAGAGGCAATGGGCGAAAATTTATCAAAATTGTCTCCCTTATCTTTTGAGAAGCTATAGAAGCCTCTCCTTAAGAAGTACATACATGTGATACAAAAATCACATTTACAAAGAATAATCTCTTATTTAGTGAAAAACTACATAATCGTCCTTTTATATGGTAGGTCATGTACGGGAGAAGAGGATAAATAGAATCTTAATTGATGAAGGATCTGGGCATACATTGAAAGAATTGGGAATCACGACTGAGGAACTTAATGAAAGTCATCTGTTGATACAAGGATTCAATCAAGAGGTGCAGAGGCCTATAGGCTCCATTAAGTTAAAAATCCATATTGGTGATTTGTGATCTAGTGCATGATGCATATGATCGATGCAAAGACTTCATATAACATAATGCTTGGTAGTTGTCAGGTACATAAGAACAAAATTGTCTCATCCTCTTACTATCAATGTTTGAAGTAACTTCAAGATGGAATTGAAAGGAAAATAGTTGCTGGTGATAATCCTTTTACTGAAGCTGAGTCACACTTTGTTGATACAAAATTCTATCTGAAGAATTATGTTGTGAAGAAGCAAAACTTGACTCCTTTATTGAAGTAGAGTCAAACTTTGCTGATGCAAAATTCTACCTGAAGAATTATATTGTGAAGAAAGCAAAACTTAACGATGACAAATCAACCAAGTCCATTACGCCTGCCAGCAAAAGAACTAATGCGGTTGTTGGAAAGGTCAAACCCTATATTAGGGAGATGGATTCCTATCTAGATAAAGAGAAGATGATGTCCTTAAAAAAAAAAGCCAACTTTTATACTCTGCTATGTTCTGAAGGTAAAGAAAGAGGTAGGTCAATCATCTGATATTTAAGGAAATGTACTAAGAGGAATACTCTTCCTATCAAACGTATTGATACAATCAACTTGTCTTCAAAGCTGTTAGGAGAGTTTGTGTCTCAAAATCCACCTCAAGATTTGCCACTCTCCATAAAGCATACAAAGGGCTTTGATCCAAATGCTTACAAGTTACTTGCAAAGGTTGGATATAACCCTAATGAACCATCTAATTAGGGAAACTCCCATTAGATGATATCACCAGGAAAGAATGTGATGGTTTGGGCTATAACAAACAACCTCCAGTTTGTATCTCCATAATAAGAGCAAGTAACAGTTACATCATCATCAAAGATGAGTCTACTTTTTATAACAAAAGGCCTTCTATCTTTATCAACTTGGAAAACCCACAATGAGAAATTTTATGTTCGAGAAATTTGGACAAGTGAAGAAAGAGAATAAGAAGCATCATAAAAGTTACCTAAGTGTGACGACACTTGCTTCGCTTATCCAGAATGATATCCATAACATAATTCCTTCTACGATAAAGTGAAAAGTGGAATTCATGGTTTCGTGTGAAGATGTACTAAAGACAAAGACTCACACCATGGTTTATACAAAGGAACATAAGGAAAATGAAGAAAGTGTAGGCTTCTTGTATGATATTGTAGCTTTAAGGAAGCTCGATGCCTTATCTCAAGTAAAGGTTGATGGAGAATCAGAATACATTATTTGGTGCTACCATGTATCTGTTAGTGAGAATGATCTACAAGAGTAAGAAGGTGCTAGAGATGCTCCATATAACTGGAAGTAAGAGTGAAACCCATAATAGATCCTTTAAAGGGTGCTAACCTTTGCATTGATGAAGACACAAGGCTGACTTACTTGAGCACCTTTCAAGAAGCTGATGAATAAACCACTTATATAAATTTACTCAAAGAGTGTAGGATGTCTTCGCTCGGAGTTACAAAGAAATGCCTAGCTTAAATCCTAAAATAGTGTCCACCAATAAGTAGTAAAGAATGGTGCTCATCCTATAAAGCAGACCTATAGATGTTTTAGACTAGAGTTGGTCCAATTGATCTATAATGAAGTCAACAAACTCATTGAGACTGGATTCATTCGTGAATTTAAATAGCCTACATGGATTTCTAGTATTGTTCATTTGAGGAAGAAGAATGGCCAAATTTAAATTTGTGTTAACTTCAGAGATCTCAAGATTGCATGCCCTAAAGATGAATTCCCGTTGCCCATTCATAGTTAATGATTGATGCTACAACTAATTATGAGGCAATGTCATTCTGGATGGTTCTTCTAGCGATAATCAAATCCATATGTCACTATAGGATGAAGAACTCACTGCATTTTGCACCCTTAAAGGTATCTATTGCTACAAAGTGATGCCTTTTGCTCTAAAAAATGTGAGTCCCATATATCAAAGGATTTCCAGAATATATTTCATGACATACTCTACAAAAATGTCAAATGTTATGCTGATGACTTAGTGGTGAAGTCGAGAAAGAGGGGAGGCCATTTGAGAGACTTAGGGATGGTATTTGAATTGCTCTGAAGATATCAACTAAGGATGAATCTATTGATATGTGCCATTGGGATTACTTTTGGCAAGTTTCTTCGTTTTATTGTGTGACATCAAGGGATTAAGATTGAACAAGCTAAAGATGATGTCATCCTGAAGATGCCCTTACCTCGAGACATTTATGAGTTAAAATGCCTTCAAGGAAAGTTAGCTTACTTGAGGAAGTTTATCTAAAATCTTGCTGGAAGATGTCAACCATTTAGTCATCTTATGAATAAAGTTGTTCTTTTTAAGTGAGACCAAACATGTAGCAAACCTTTTGAAAGTATCAAGCATATCTAGCAAATCTCCAGTTCTAGCAACCCCTATACCTGGAAAGCCATTGATACTCTACATTGCGGCATAAGAAAGGTCCCTAGGAGCCTTATTAGCTTAAGAAAATAGTGAAGGCAAAGAAAACTTCCTCTACTACTTGAATAGAATGGTGACACTAGATGAGCTAAATTATTTCCCAATCAAAAAGTTGTGTTTCGCTCTAGTTTTCTCAATTCAAAAGATGAAGCACTATTTTTGAGCTTACGTTGTTCATCTCATATCTAAAGAAAATTCCATCAAATTTGTTATATTGAAACCAGTCCTCACCGACCCACTGGCAAGGTGGTATCTCTAGTTCAAACAATTTAAGATCATGTATGTCCCTTTAAAGGCTGTAAAGGGAAAAACATTAGTAGACTTCTTCATAGACCATCCAATACAAGATAATTAGGAGCTAAAGAATGAGCTCCTGAATGAAGTTGCAATGGCCATTAAAATACAAACTCCTTGGAAGATATACTTTGATGGGGCTACACATTGTGGTGGAGTTGGCACTGCAGTGGTGTTTGTCATTTCACATGGAGAGGTCCTACTGTCTCTCTCACATTAAAATATAACATTTCTCCAATAATGTTAGAGAATATTAAGCATTGATACTTGGTCTTAAAATGGTTGTTGACATAAAATAATTACAATTGGAAGTCTTTGGTGACTTTTAGTTAGTGATCAAACAACTTTTAGGAACCAATAAGGTTAGAAAGCCTAAACTGCTCCCATATAACTATTATGCCCAAAAGTTAATAGGATGACTCGAAGATGTAACCCTCCAACATGTGCCAAGAAAGGAGAATAAAACAGTTGATGCCTTAGCTTCTCTAGCTTCAACTTTCTTTCTTCCTGATCAAATGCAAGTTACTATCTGCAAAAAATAGGTAGTAGCACTGTTGGATGAAGACAAACATATGGAGAATAAGTTTTAACATTTTGTTGCAGCTTTCGAAGCCAACAAAGAGGACTAGCGACAAGCTATCATCAACTACTTATGTTATGGGATGCTCCTAGAAGATACCAGAGAAGGACTGACATTCGTCATCATGCACCTCGTTTCCTTTACCATAAGGACACACTAATAGAAGAGCATTTGAGGGGCTACTCCTTCAATGTCTGGGAGAGGAAGAAGCAAGCTAAGCTCTACAAGAAGTACATTCGGGAGTATGTGGATCGCATCAATCTTGACCAAAGCTCCACTTTCATCTAAAGAGAATGGGGTCTTACTAGCCAACCATGGTAAAAGATTTCTTAGAATATGATCAAAGGTGCAAGGCTTGCCAATTTCACGCAAATTTCATATATCAACCACCTGAAGTTTTACTTAACTATCACATCTTGGACGTTTGATGCTTGGGGATTGGATATTGTTGGACCACTCCCAAAATCTTCTGGTGGGCACATTTATATATTGGTTGTACCAGATTACTTCTCGAAATGGGACAAAGTTATCGCTCTTAAGGAAGTGAAGGAGGAGAATGTTGTAAATTTTATTCAAGTGGACATTGTATATCACTTTGGTATTCCTCAATACATAATAACCAACAATGGTAAGTTGTTTGATAACAAATTAATGAATAAGATTTGTGATCTTCTCGGCTTCAAGTAGCATAAATCTTCTATGTAACATGCTGCTACCAATGATCTAGCCAAAGCATTTAATAAGAATCTATGCAATCTCCTAAAGAAAATAGTCTCTAAGTCCAAACGAGACTGGCACGAAAGAATGGAAGAAGTCTTGTGGACAATTAGGAGGGCCTCTCTTTTCTCTTCAATTAGAAAGACCAGTACATACAAAGATCTAGGTAGCAAAGTACGAGGCACATTTCCTTCTGAGCTAACATTCATTCTAGATAAGATATATAATATATTAAATGGAAAGAATCAAAAGATGGGGATGAATACAATATAGAGAGAGGTAGAAAGGCAAGCAATGCACGGGGCCTCTCTGATGCCTACACTTCCCCTGAGGGAAGGGGAGGAGAGGATAATTGCTAGGTCTACTCACAACAAAGCCACATATCTAATAAAACAAGTCAATCTAGAAGGAAAGCACTTTTAGATCGGTGACAACATATTGCACACCTACTCAAGCAACCCAATATTTGCTTGCTTTTGGATACCATTTGAGTGACAAATACCTTCTTTGAGACATGCTATTCAAGAGGGACTTACCAAAAAAGAGAATGCTCAACTACATATCTCTAAGTTAGAAGCAGTTGATGAAAAGAGGCTCGAAGCACAACAAAATCTTAAATGCTGCCAAGCCAGTCTCTCTCGTGCCTTTAATAAAAAGTTTCATTTAAGGTGCTTTCAAGTCGGAGACCAAGTTCTTGTAGTAAGAAGACCTATTATAACTTTACATAAGTCTGGGGGAAAATTCAACTCGAAGTGTGATTGACCATATGTTGTAAAAGAAGCATATCTAAATGGTGATTACAAACTTGTCGATGCAGATGGCATAAGAGTTGGTCCCAAAAATACAAATTTCCTCAAACGGTACTACCTTTGAAGTAAGATGAAACACCATAATGTATGAGTATAAAATGCATGTTACTCCTAGCCCACAAGAGTATATATTGTGTATGTGAAACGCCCCAAATATTGCTAAAAAATGTGCCTCAGAAATGCCCATAATCGTGATTTCCACATATCTCAAAATCTGAGCGTGATATCGAAACTCCAACTTCATATTATTGTTCAAGGGAAAAAATTGAGTGGAAAATGGGTATAACCCTGATTTTAGAAGACCGGTAGTATAAAATGTATTTCACAAAATTTCAATTTCCATAAGCCATTTGCGTTGGCTCCCCGATGCAGAGCCGTCATAGAGCAGTGTATTTTTTTACCAGTTTTTTTCTGTTTTGGTACAATGTCTTGGGATCTTTATCCTAACCTCCCTATGCATAAAAAATCTATACTTAATCATTTAAGACATTCCCCAAAACCGTCTCTAACACTTAGCTAAATATTTCATCCAAATTCAACTATCCTGAACTCATCCGATTCTCAAGGAATTCATTCAAGCTTTAAGTTCTCATTCAAACCTTCTTTAAGGAAATCTCCAAATTTGAGGTACATTGGTTTCAACCATTGGGTCTTTTCACCCATGGTGCCCAACCTTCCTTTTTAAGTAAATTGCATATTTTCAAGTTGATCTATCTACAAGTATTTCTTATTATAAATTTGATTATGAACTATGTTGGGATTTCATAAGATGTGATTGTTTTAGCATATTTTGAACTATGAATTTATGATCTATTATAAGATTAGATAAAGGGTTTTAATGTATCTTGCATGAGGGTATTACCAAGGGTTGTTCGGTTGATTTATTTTATCATATGATTTCACTCTTCAATTGCATGATTTTGAACTAGCATTACACACCTACCAAGTGTTTGATAAAATGTCCAGTTAAGGTTCTTGAGTTAATAAAGGTTTATTGCATGGCTTATGAGTTAAGTGACTTTATGAAGATGAAAGGGACGTATATATGTGTTGATTTCTTGAAAAGTATCTATAGTGTTGCCAGTTGACCACACCTTGTTGAGGGGGTGCTATGCCTCAATTACCTTGTTAGGGGTGCAGGACCATACAACCATTTTGGGGGTTATATACCTTGACCACATTGTCAAGGGGTGCTAGGTCCGTACTACCATGTTGAGGGGTATATATGTTGCCAACCTTGTCGGGGGTGCTAGGCCTATACTACTAATTAAGGGGTAGATACCTCAATCATCTTCCAAGGGGGTGATATTCCTTAGATTCCAAGTATTAGTTGCTTGGTCTATGATGATGGTCTCTTCCTACACATATATAATGTTCTATCTAAGCATGTTTTACTTCAAACATTGATCATACATGCCATGTTGCTAATATACTATCTGTTGCCTATGTATATGCATTTTGACTATGTTGTCTATCTTTTGTGCATTTCATCCTATATATATAGTATATTCAAATGTACTAATGCATACTTTATGCCTATATAATGTTATCATGTAGGAACCAGAGCCCATCATGATCATCCTCTTTGTAGCAAGTTGTGACATCTTGAAGATAAGCTTTGGTGAGTCCTCATGTTTGGGGACACTAGCTATGCTACTCTTTCTTATGTTATTTATATATGTTGAACTCTTGTTACTATGAGGGTGAGCCCATAAAGTGTCTTGGCCCCCGCTCATGTCTATGTTTAGATGTGTTGTTGGACAAGCGATGTAATCATGCTATGTTTTTTACTCTTGTTTGTTTATTGTTATCTAAAACTTCTGGTAGACCCTCTATCCCTATTAATACTCTCTTGTTGTTATTTAATTACTTCTATGACCAAGGATGTTTGAATAATATGATAATAGCCTTGTTTAGGGACCTTTCAGGTTCCCATTTGCCGTGTCACGTCTAGGCCCTAGGCTTTGGTCATGAGAAACTTAGTATCAGAGCACCAGGTTGTTAATCATCCTCGTCATCTAACACCTCGCATCGATTAGAGTCTTATTCATGGTTGCCAAGTACACCATAACAATGAGTATGTGACACCCCATAACTCTATGCTCTTATGTATATATGTTTCAAGCTTCATTTGGTCAGGTTTGGGGTGTATTAGGTTCATGGAAGACTCCTAGTACCTAAACGAGTCCAAGACTTCTCTAAGAGTTAAGTTATGGGTGATGGTTCTTGCAAGGGTCAATTTTAAACAAGAATAACTCTTGCCACATTTGTAAATGGGTGGCCCATACATACCAAATCAAATCCCTTTGAGTTATCTTTGCAACGCACTTGGTTTCACCTCATTCTGATATCAGATGAAGGAGTTATGACCGTTTTTGTGAGACCCTCCTGTGCAGTGAAGCCCCACGGGCAGCCATACGGGCAGTATGGCCTTGTTCGGGTCATGGGAAATGTTTGGGACTGGAAAATAGCATGGTGAGGATAAGTCTTGGTCCAACACTAGTGGCACGGGTCGTGTGACTCACCACTGGTCGTGAGGAGGTGCGTGGAGGTGTTTTAGGAGGCTTGGCTAGGCGTGGGTGCCATTGAAAGCTAAGGCATAGACCACGATTGCCTTGTGCAGCTTGTGTGAAGGGGTACGGGCCATGGCACTTGGGTGTGTGGCGGCCACTAACATTTTCATCAAAGTAAGGTGGGATGGACCAATACACAGTCTGTGTGACACCACATGGTCTGTGAAGTGGTCCGTCAAAGTGACAAAACGTCAAAATTGTTTTTTCCAAATTTCCCAACTTCTATTTTTTTCACTAAGGCACTTCACATAGGCACTCCACATGACCTGTGGAGTGCCACACGACCTATGGAGTGGTACACGACCTGTGGAGTGCCACATGACCTGTGGAGTGCCACATGACCAGTATAGTCTCCAGTGAGATGACACTTTGCCAATTTTTCCATCTATTCGCTAATGGCATTTTCATAGATGCTAATTACTCTAATGCCCATTTTAGACTTCCAATGCTATCTTAACCTTGCTAAAAGACCTAAACAAGGTTCCAAAGGATCAATCTCATTACTTTCATCTCAAATACACTCTCAATTTTCTCAAAAGCCTCCATCAAGCTCCAGTTAAATTTCAAGGAAATCAAAGAACAAGATTGGATTCGAAGATCATTTCCAAGCCTCCA